>JAXIVJ010017199.1:0-26772 GCA_036785665.1 Chirona hameri
CCTTTCCAAAATTTTGGAGCTGACACTTGCCACGGCAATTGGCCGGTAGTTATCTTTCTTTTAAACTCTGCATGGGCCCATCTTAGGCTCTTAATTGGCCCATCTTAAGCTCAGAATGGGCCCATCTCAGATTTTGAAAGGACCCATCGTGAACTCAGAAAAGGCCCGTCTCAAGTTCGAACGGGCCCATCCTGGGCTCAGAAAAGGCCCATCTCAGGTCTGGAAAGAGCCCATTTTAGGCTCTGAATGGGTTCATCTTAGGCTCAGAATGGGCCCATCTTAGGCTCTGAATTGGCCCATCTCAGGTTTTGAAAGGGCCCATCGTGAACTCAGAAAGGGCCCATCTCAGATCCGGAAAAGGCCCATCTTAAGCTCAGAAAGGGTCCATCTCAGGTCTGGAGAGGGCCCATATTAGGCTGTGAATGGGCCCGTCTTAAGTTCAGAATGGGCCCATCTCAGGTTTTGAAAGGGCTCTTCCTAAACTCAGAAAGGGCCCGTCTCAGGTCTGTAGAGGGTCTATTTTAGGCTTTGAAAGTGAGCATCTCAGTTCCGGAAAAGACCCATTTCTGCTCTTAGGCCAGGTAAGGGCCCATCTCAGGTCCAGAGAAGGCCCGTATAATTTGGCTCTGGACGTGAATTTTTAGGTCTGGAGAGGACTGGGAAAGGCCCATATTTGAGCTGGAGAAGGACCGTTTCGGTAAATTCGGCCCAGAAAGGCCCCAGGACTGGTTAGGGCTCATCTTACCCTTGAACTCAGACATGACATGAGTAGTGATGGCTCACATGCAGACCAGAAAGGGCCCATCCCAGATCTGGAAAGGGCCCATCAAAGTCGTAGAAAGTCCACCCCTGTCTTGAGTCTGGGAATAGTCCAATTTAGGCCCGGAAAGGGCCCATCTCAGTTCTGGAAAAGGCCAATCAGAGTCTTGAAAGGACACATCTTTAGACCAGAAAAGAACCATCATCGGCTCAGATGCCTGATGCCTCAGAAAGCTGCCCATCTGGTTTTTTTTGGGGGGGGGGCAAAGGCCCATTCTGCTCAAATTGGAGGGAAAATGCCCCTGTCCCCGGGCCTGGGCGTAGCAGGTTACATTAACCATGTGGCGTCAGGCGTCAGCAGGGTACGGGGGGCGGGGCATTGACAAATATATATATAGAAATACAATACAAATGTGCTGGGGCAGAACAAAAGCCTTGGTCGAATGAATCCTGGATCCGCTTTTGTCATCATGATTCGTGATCCCATTGTTTTTTCAGCTTTGTGTGAGGGGTTTTGGTAATTGGTGGTATCCAGTGGTGGCGGAGGCGGGGGAGGGGGGCAGGAGGGACACAAGTTGCCCCCCCAACTCCAGCCGAATTGAACATTAATTCTTTAGCTTTGCATGAAAAGAATATACTTCAAAATCAACTTTGCCACACCCCTCCCCCCCCCCCCCTCCCTAACTCTATGAAGAGCTTCCGCCACCCCTGATGTTGTCACCCCTTCTGCCCCTTCCCTTGCTAGACCCCACGGTATCACTAGCGGATCCAAGGAGGGGGGGGGGGAGCGGCAATGGCATCGCCACTGCCCACAGACCAAATAAAATTACTAGGGACAATTCCAAGTACACATGTACTTTAACATGGGACCATATAAGGGATGGATGAAAATTACACATTTTTAAATTACATTTTTGTTTTTAAAATTCAAATAATAATAATAACAATAATAAAATTATTTTTTTAATGAAAATTTTAAAAAAATGGGGGCATCAGCCAATGCTAATGGGCCCACTTTGGTTACCCCCCCCCCCCCCCGTCACAAAATCCTGGCTGCGCCCCTGGGAGGGTGCAGACTCTTTGAATCCTATTCCACTCAGTGATCAAGATCACGTGATGACATATTTTAATATTTCGCGATAGTCTGTGGATCTTCAAGACATCAAATTATATCATCCCTATTTAAAAACCGAGAATGCTATAAAATAGCTAAAAGTGTTCTCTAGAGATAAAAATGTTCAAATTTGCCAAGGAAAAGTGACCTTGGGGTCATGGAGCGACCTGCACGGGTCATGCTATGCATTATTAAATGCAGCTCGACGAGACAAATACAATGTTGTTGAGTTAAGCTCTCTAGCCCGTGCAAAGTTATTATCAAATGCGTGCTGGTGACCATGATTTTTATCAATACAAAAATAAAATATATATGTAGACAAAAATATATATCCAATTTTCTTACTATCGAAGGCTAATGTATCAAAGTCGATTCTGGCATGGAAAAATCAAAATTATAAATGGCCACATTATAAAATCACGTAATCGGACCTGAATCACATGTTAAAATTCATTTTGTTAATAAATGCAAAATATTTTATTAATATATGGTTCCTGGCGATTCTGATGATATTGTTAATATGTTTATATGTTTATATAGGATATATTTATATTGTTTATATAGGATATATTTTTTCCTCTAAAATGAGAGCTTTACATGACATTACAAAGTTGCACAAGGTTGTAACTCGAAAACCATTCGACGGACGAGGTTGAAAATATCACAGCGTGAATCTACGGCCCAAACAACCCCCAATACTTGGTTTTATTGAAATCTGAGATGAAGGGTGTTATGGCTTGGTCGATCTGACATGGAATAAATACCCCTCTGGGAGATGATTTGCATGATGGTCACCCATTGGATCCGCCCCTGGCCATGGCCACCTAAATGACTTAAATCTACCGAAAATCGAAAATTTACATATTTTCTGACTTTTTAAAAGCTCTTTGTACCTTTACTACAGCAAGTTGCTTTAACCCGCGAGACGCTGGCGTTTTTCTTCTTTCGCCCCCTTTGTCTTGTTTTTTTTTGTTCTCGGTGATATGACAAAAACACATAGATATAGCGAATTTAAACTTCGGGTACCTTTAAATGGCCACATGTGTGTAAAATTTGGTACCAATCCCATGTCAGGTCAGGAGCACTCAGTGCACCAAGAGTAAATTTGTTTGACCGCTCTGGTTTTGCCGTCTGGAGTCGAGAACCCTCCGCCCCCTCCCTTCAGCAGGGCGTGGAGCTCTCAGAGGTCTGGCGCATATTAATTTCGTACTTGACGCCGCGATAAATTGCCAAATTACATTGATTATAATCGAAATGCTCACCGAAAGCCAAGGTGTTTTGTTTCCGATCAATATAGTTTATATCCGGCCATTGCGTCATCACAAACTTTGAGCTAAATCGACGCAAATTGATTCAGATATCTTTTAAGATCAGAATCGGAACATTTATACATGGGCGTCGCCACCACTACGGACAGTTCGGGCTACGGACAGTGTCCGTACAAGTTGGCGAACCTCCAAAAAACTTGTACGGACTGTCCGTACAAGTTTGCGGAACCATTTGAAGGTGCAGAGCTAGAGATATCGATACCTGAAATGTTTATATTCGAATTATCTTCAGATGGACTATTTGTGACGAATCGTGACGAATTACCTCTATTCATGAAACGTATTGCTGCTCAACAGAAAAAGTATCTTGTTGTCCCCTCCCCAACTTAAACGCACAAATGGCCAGTTGGAATGCAATGTTAACGTTTTTCGTCGGGAGTTCGGAATAGGAGTATGTGCGAAAATTGCAAGAGACTTTGACATTTTGTCCTTGTCATTGCTAAAACGTTTAGCTGTTTAGTGAGCGGTGCTTGATTTGAAAGCGGGTACTGAAAGTTTGGAGACGATATTGACGGTAGTGTACGAGATATTGCGAAATACGCGAGGGGCAAAACAAAATACTCTGGTGTTAGTCACTAGTCCAGTAACATAAATGGTCAGGCCCGTAACTTTACTGAACTGTATTTGGCTTCCTCCTTGCGCTGAGCACGCGCGTTTTATTTTACATGGTTCCTAGCACAGTCCTTCGCCGTGCTGAAAGGGGGCGTTTGTATGTGCCCATAGGCGTAGGAACAGGGGGGGGGGGGGCAGGGGGCAGCCGCCCCCCAACATTTTTGATTTTAACGTTACGCCTATGGGCGTTGCATGGAAAGAATCGACTTCAGAAAGCCCCCCCCCCCCCCCCCCCAACTTGAACATAGTTCCTACGCCTCTGGATGTGCCTCCCGAAATTTTAGGAAATGCAAGCAACAAACGGGAGAGCTAGAGACGTGCCTACTAGAGACGTGTGACTGATACCACAGTTTTTATCTCGTCCAGATGCGTTTCCCCATATGCAACATGACCGACCTGGCTCACCAAATGACCTTGACCTGAGGTCATATGCTTAGCTTAATCCGATCTGGTTACCATAAGTATGGTTCGGGATCATCTTGACGAGGCAAACACCATGGCGTTAAAATTATTGCCATATCATGATTAGGTAATTTGTCATATACGAACAACTTTGGGAAGAAAATGCAACATGACCTTTGGTTACCTCTGGAGCCTAAACTATTGACGTTATGTAAAATTTGAGGATGCCTAAGCGATATATTTTTTCAAGAGCTTTCGATTGCGTTTCTCCGTTTGTTCCAAGCTATCATAGTTCCCGAAATTTGTCTGGAGCTAAGTCCTAAAATTGGCAAATGTAACCTTTGATGACCTCAATATTGACCTGAGCGAAAACCTACAAAAACATCACAATATATGGCCTAAGTAGTGCTACGCGTGGAGCGGATAAGCCACTGTCGTCAGTTTATTCGCATAAATATTGACTTGTATCTTGATTTGGTAGAGTGAATCTCTAAAAATGTTTATATGTTCATTCTGATGTAGGAATTCGTTCATCTTTCGCGTTATTCTGCAGAACAGACCATTTTTGACAGTCTCCACACGGGCAAAAGGGACAGCGAATAAATCTCGACGTCGAACTGAGCGGGCTGGGACAGCTAAGCCAAACCAGGATCGCAGGAGATGGAGTCAATTTTGTGTTTGAAAACACGAGCAACATAGACCAGGTCATGCTGGGTACGTCTGGCAGCCAAAGAGGTGAAGGAGTGTGCTGAAAGTAAGCGGTTGTATGAGAGAGACTCCGAATTTACGCCTGAATGCATTGCCAGCCAAATAAGGAATTTGTGTTTTATCCGCTCGATGCGATCCGTATGGGTCTTAGTTGCCCCGCTCCACACCACACTGCAGTATTCCAGTACAGATCGGACGTTGGCGTAGTAAGCCGCGACAATAGCACCGGACTGGTATTTCGCGCTCTTCCTACCAGCCTGAAATGATCGAATCATGAGACCCAGTGCCATGTTGCCTTTTCTTACGATGGAGTCAATATGCGACTCAAATGTCAACTTCTGATCCAAAACTACACCTAAGTCACGCATCGTGGTCACACGTGCTAAAACCTCTCCACCTATTGCGTAAGGACTGATAATGGGCAAGCGCTTGAGAGTGATGGTAAATGACTTGCACTTGGATGCGTTAAGCTTAAGTTTCCAAGTCGACGACCAATTCACAAGGCGAGCGTGATCAGCATGCAGCAACTCGGCATCTGCGGTCGAGCGCACTTCTCGGTGGATCTTAACATCATCAGCGTACATAAGACATCCCGACTGAACAAGCGATGGTAAGTCATTGATAACTAAAAGAAACAGAAGAGGCGACAACAGACTGCCTTCTGGCGTACCAGACGTCACCGCGATCCAAGAGGACGTTTGGCCATTGAGCACCACACGCTGCTGACGGTCGTATAAAAAAGAAGCGATCAATGTAAGGGCGGTCCCAGTGATACTGTACGATTGCTGCAGTTTGTGCAGCAAGAAACGGCGGTCGACACTTTGGAAAGCAGCAGAAAAGTCCGTTTAAATACAGTCGAGCTGGGTGCCATTTGAAATGGCCTGCCATCCAGCGCGTACAATGGAAGACAAGTTAGTTTGACAAGAGCGATGAGGAATACAACCATGCTGTTCCTCTGACAGAGCAGTGCGGACATGAGCGTAAAGGGTCTCGTAGACGATTCTCTCTAGAACCTTCCCGAATAGAGGCAGGAGTGAAATTGAACGATAGTTAGCCGCAAATTTGGTAGATCCTTTTTATGAATGGGTACAATATTGGCCTCCTTCCACTTGCTCGGGAAGATTCCTTGCGATAACGACTGTTTGCAGAGCACAGTGAGCGAAATAGCCAGCTCAGGTGCACATTCGCGAACTATGCGAGCGCTGATGCCATCTGGTCCGCACGCTTTGTTAATTTCGATGGCTTCCAGAACACGTAAGACAGCGCCCTCTGATACACTGAACTCCAACAGCGGCGGCAGTTCAAACTCCGGTGCGACTGGTAAAGGGCCCGTACATGGTAGCGTGAACTTAGTCGCAAACGTACGGTTTAACAAGTCTGCACGCTCCGTGTCAGTGGTAGCGGTAATATTATCATGAACAAGCACAGGGGATGTCTTCGTGTTAGCTTTGAGACACTTGACATAAGCCCAGAACCGCTTCGGATTATCTTTAAAAGCGCTAAATCTAAAATAAAATAAAATCGCTATCTAAATACAAAATATAAATATAAATATAAATAAACAATAAAATCGCTTAAAAAGCAATCGCTAAAATCGTGTCAATATTTTGACCTGATCTCAAGGTCAAGGTCAAATTTAAACACATAGCCAGTCAGATGCTCTATCAGCTACACACCTGGCGATGCTTCATAGACCTTAGGTTTGAAATACTGTCGTCGCAGATATCGTCGCAAACTTAATGGATATAAACCCGCCCGGGTGTGTTTGTGGAGCGTGCAGGACGGAGCGGCGTGATGCGAACATATCAGTGCGAGGCCCACTGCATTTGTCTGCTTTTTCGTGTAGAATCATCAGGTGGGCGTTTGCATTCGTAATTTCGGGGTTCTGCATTGCACATGACACGTGGCATGATTGAGAAAGAAATACACGTAAAAGCGCCTGGTGACAGCGCGGTTCAAACCCACGACCAAGCTACGAATACGCTAGGAGTAGACAGCTATACCGACTGAGCTATTTGGGCTGATGTGATGAGCACTGTTAATCAGTCTCCAATGTTGGATCTCTCCCAGCTCAGGACAGGCGACCTCTTGACCCTCGAGACAGACGGCCCTGACTACCACCCGGGTCGCGGCGCATTCCATTCCGGCAACGTCCCGCACTCCCTCACTCTCTCCCCTTCCCCAGGTCACGCACCTGCCAGACAGCCACAATGAGTACCAACCTATGGTAGGGAAACCACCTTTTGTGTTCCTATCGCGACCGTAGCGCCACGTGGTGGCAAGGGAAGATCAGTATGAGACCGACTGTACAAATGTAATGATTATCTCATCATTGCTTACACAACTATAATAATATTGGCAGTGGCGAAGGGTTTGCTCGCTGGTCCAGCAACGCTGCTTTTATCACATGCTTATATTTGAAGCTTCTCGACAAAGCGCTACGTTTTCTGACACAACGCAGAATGACAGGACAAAACATATAATATATTCAGCAGGAGAATCCTTACAACCAGAGTATGCAGTAAGTGATTTCTCGACATGGCCTTTAATCTGCTATCTCAGCGCTAAAACTCCCATTATGAAAGTGACTGGTTTTCTTTAAACACCGTATTGACACCCCTGAAAAAGATCACGTCCTACCCCCCCCCCCCCCCGCTCCAAAGGTTCGATGTCATGGTGTGTCCGTACAAGTTTTGAAACCGTGGCGACGCCACTGCTGATTTATCCTTCCAGATCATCGGGAATCGGGGTGATTATGGCAGCTGCATAGGAACGCCATGCAAAAAAGTGTGTGTGTGTGGGGGGGGGGGCAGTGTAAAAGTGTGGGGGGAGGGGGGAATGTAACTTTGATCTTGTTCTGAGGAAACACAATTCCTCTATGCAAGGATCCCTTCAAGGATTTGAGCTCTTCTCGTCTTGGTGCACATTTCCCTCTATTTAATTTTTATATTTTTATATTGCAAAATTCTAGCCAATAAGTGGGGGCATAGCTTCCACCAACACCTATCACTGGTGGCCCCAGACGGCCAATAAAGGGAAGGGGGAAGGGGGGGGGGGGCACCGGCCAGTGGCGGCGGATTTAATTTGGACAGGGGGGGGGGGGGCGACAAGACTTGGATCAATTCAGTTCAGGCACGTAGCCAGCATTTTGCTCAGGGAGGGGCCACAATACCTTTTCACCTTCCCGGGGGGAGGGGGGGGGGGGGGGGCAGTCGGAGATATTTCAAACTCGATTATTTCCTTGCAACGCCCATAGACGTAATGTTAAAGCTTGACGGAATCCCATTTTATCTAGTGTAAACTGGATCACTCAGGGGGGGGGGGGGCATGACCCCCGTGGCCACGCGTGTCAAATTGGCTGACATTCACATTCACATTCGGAAACACATTCACGGACTATTTGTATTGACTTCAAAATTGGTACACAGATAGATTACAACCTAGTGATCATTCTGGTAAAATCTTAGAGTCGCACATTCAAAATCAAAGGAGTTAGAGCATGTCAGATAGGTTTAAGGTCAAACAGTGGACTATTCGGATTTGCAAGAAAATTGGTAGATTAGTAGAACATAATCTCCTTATCACGCTCATACAATCTTAGAGTCTTACATTTAAAATGAAATGATTTAGAGCAGGTCATAAGTTTAAGGTCAAACAGCGGACTATTCGGATTTGCATGAAAATTGGTACACAGGTAGAGGATGACCTCCTTATTACGCTATTAAAATCTTTAGAGTCGGACGTTTAAAATCAATGGAGTTAGAGCAGGTCAGATAGGTTTGAGGTCAAACAGTGGACTATTCTTATTTGCATGAACATTGGCACACTGGTAGAACATGACCTCCTTATCATGCTCATACAATCTTAGAGCCGCACATTTAAAATCAAAGGATTTAGAGCAGGTCATAGGTTTAAGGTCAAACAGCGGACTATTCGGATTTGCATGAAAATCGGCACACAAGTAGAGGATGACTTTATCACGCTCATAACATCTTAGAGTCGCACATTTAAAATCAAAGGAGTTAGAGCAGGTCAGATAGGATAGGATAGGTGTAAGGTCAAACAGCGGACTATTCCGATTTGCATGACAATTAGCACACTGATCGAGCATGACCTTATCACGCTCATAAAATCTTAGAGTCGCACACAGGGCCGGCGCCACAGGGGGGGGGGGGGGGGCAGGAGGGGCAGCTGCCCCTCCAACCGCCAGCTGGGCCCTTTTCTGCCAGCCTGGCGGGCGGACGAGCTGAATGTTCTCTCAGACTGTCTCGGGGCGCGCTGAAGCAGCGCAAGCTCAACTCTGTGGCAGTCTGCCAAGTGCCATGTCCATCAGGAGACGCGCGAGGTTCCTGATCGGGATATGGCGCGCGAATATGCGACCCTGAACGGTGCTCGTCGTTCCACCTTCGGAACGTTTTGATGTCATCTGAGATCAGGCACATAGCTCAGGGGCAGCGGGTGCGCCCCCCCCCCCCCCCTCGAGGCCAGGAGGGCCCTTTTCGGCGCGCTGCGCACGCCGAAAAGGGCCGACGAAGCGTGGTCTTTAGAGAGTTTAGAACACTTCAGAGGCCCTTTAGGGCCACCAGGGCCCTCTCTGAAAGACCAGAGGGCCCCTTGGACGTTCAAAAGAGCCCTGTGCATATCAAAGGGCCCTGTCCAGACCGAAAGGGCCCCTGAGCGGGTCAGAGGGCCCCCTGAACACGTCGAATGGGCCCTCTAGATAGCACAGAGGGGGCCCTGGGCAGGTCGAGAGGCCCCTGAGCATGTCGGCAGGGCGACAAAGCAGCCAGCGCAGTCCATTGCTGGGCCATAAGGGCCCCTGAGCAGGTTGGAGTGCTCCTGTACAGACCAGAGGGCCCCTGGTAAGTTAAAAGGGCCCCTGTACAGGTCAGAGGAGCCCCTGACCAGACCGAAAGGGCCCCTGAGCGGGTAAGAGGGCCCCTGAAAACGTCGAATGGGCCCCCTAGATAGCACAGAGGGGCCCCTGGGCAGGTCGAGAGGCCCCTGAGCATGTCGGCAGGGCGACAAAGCAGCCAGCGCAGTCCATTGCTGGGTCATAAGGGCCCCTGAGCAGGTTGGAGTGCTCCTGGACAGACCAGAGGGCCCCTGTGAAGTTAAAAGGGTCCCTGTGCAGGTCAGAGGGCCCCTGGCCAGACCGAAAGGGCCTCTAGGTGGGTCAGAAGGGCCCCTGAACATGTCAAATGGCCCTTAGTCAGCTCGGAGGGGCCCCAGGGCATGTCGGTGGGCCCTCGGAGCATGTCGCAAGCCGACAAAGCAGCCAGCGGAGTCCGACCAGAAGAGTCGCTGGGCAGATCGGAGGGGCTCATGGGCAAGTCAGAGGGGCCCCTGGCTAGACCGAAAGGGCCCTGAACATGTCGGATGAGTTCCTAGCCAGACTGGAGGGGCCCCTGGCAGGCACGTAGCCAAGGGGGAGGCGGGTGCATCCGCCCCCTCCCCCTGTAGGCCAGGGGGTGGAGGGGGCGTTTTTTTCCTTTCTTTTTTCGGCGCGCGAGGCGCTTTTCGGCGCGCGAGGGCCCTTTTCGGTGCGCGCAGCGCGCCGAAAAGAGCCGATGAGAACGCGCGGAGCGCGGTATCATGGGCTCTTTACCACGCGAAGCGTGGTCTTTAGAGAGCTTAGAGCACTTCAGAGGCCCTTTAGGGCCACCAGGGTCCTCTCTGAAAGACCAGAGGGCCCCTTGGACGTTCAAAAGAGCCCTGTGCATGTCAGAGGGACCCCTGACCAGACCAAAAGGGCACCTGAGCTGGTCAGAAAGCCCCTGAACACGTTGAATGGGCCCCTAGCCTGCACAGAGGGGACCCTGGGCAGGTCGAGAGACCCCTGAGTATGTCGGCAGGGCGACAAAGCGGTCAGCGCAGTCCCTTGCGAGGTGATAAGGGCCCTTGAGCAGGTTGGGGGGTCCCTGAACAGACCAGAGGGCCCCTGGGAAGTTACAAGGGCCTCTGTGCAGGTCAGAGGGCCCCTGACCAGACAGAAAGGGTCCCTAGGTGGGGTCAGAAGGGTCCCTGAACATGCCGAATGGGTCCCTAGTCAGCACGGAGGGGCCCCAGGGAGGTCGGAGGGCCCTCGGAGCATGTCTCAAGGCGACAAAGCAGCCAGCGCAGACCCTTGCCAGGTCGGAAGGGCCCCTTAGAAGGCTGGAGGGCCCCTGGAGAGACCAGAGGGCTCCTGGAAAGTTCAAAGGGCCCCTGTGCAGATCGGAGGGGCCCCTGACCAGACCGAAAGGACCTCTGGGCTGGTAAGAAGGGCCCCTGAACGTGCTGAATTAACCCCTAGCCAGCACGGAGGGGCCCCAAGGCAGGTCGGAGGGCCCCTTGAACATGTTGGCAGGGCGACAAAGCAGCCACCGCAATTAGACCAGAAGAGTCGCTGGGCAGATCGGAGTGGCTCCTGGGCAAGTCAGAGGGGCCCCTGGCTAGACCGAAAGGGTCCCTGGGCCGGTCGGAGGGGCCCTTGAACATGCCAGATGAGTTCCTAGCCAGACTGGAGGGGTCCCTTGGCAGGTCGGAGGGGCCCCTGAGCATGTCGGCAGGGTGACAAAACAGCCAGTGCAGTCCCTGACCAGGTCGGAAGGACCTCTGGACAGGTCCAATGGCCCCTTGACACACAAGAGGGGCTTCTTGGAAGGTCAGAGGAGTCCCTGGTCAGACCGGAAGGACCAAAAGTACGTAGAGATCCCAGATGAAGATTAAATACAAAGAGGACTTACTCCACAATAAAAAATATTAAAAGCGGAGCTTTCGGGTATATTGTAACACGATTCGTCAGAGTGTTACAATATACCCGAAAGCTCCGATTTTAATTTTTATTGTAGAGTAAGCCCTCTTTGTATTTGATATATATATATATATATATATATATATATATATATATATATATATATATATATATATATATATATATATATATATATATATATATATATATATATATATCACCCACTCCACATCATGTCTTTTCGCTTCGCGGATCCCAGATGAGTCCCAGAACACGAACCGGTCGGAAGGGCGTTGAAAAGGTCGGAGGGGCCCTAGACGATCTGAAGAGACCCTGGGCCTTTCAACAGTAAGAATCAGGGGCGCAGCCAGGGGGGGGGGCAAAGGGGGGCAATTCTCCCCCCCCCCTTACGGGTCACAGGGGGCCTCGCCGAGATTGGCCCAGATACCATTTGCATTAGCTAAATGGCTTGCAAAGTCACAGAAGAGCCCTCAAACCAGCAAGGGCGACTCTGGTACATGTCAAGGGCCTTCAGAGACACTGAATGGCTTTCGAAGCCGGCCAGGGGCTTCTTGTGCATGTCCAGGGGCCCATTGAGCCCACCGATGGGCCCAAAAAAAAACTGTACAGGAACCTCCTCGAGCATGTCCAGGGGCCCATTGAGCCCACTTAAGGGCGCACAAACATGCCCAGGGACTTTTAGAGGCATGCCTTGGGGCCCATTGAGCCCACTCATGGGGCCCCCAAAACCGGCCCAGGGGCCTCTAGAGCATGTCACACTTGTCCAGGGGCCAATTGAGCCCACCTACGGCCTAACAAACCCGGCCCAGTGGCCTCTTGAGCATGTCCATGGGCCATTGAGTATGTTCACGGGCCTCTCGAGCCTGGCCAGGGGCCCATTATAGTCTGTTTTTGGGCCTCTTGCACCTGCCCAGGGGCCCATTATAGTTTTCCCAGAGGCCATCGAGTCTGCTCAGGGGCCTCTCGAACCTGCCCAAGGGCCATTAGAGCCTGCCCAGAGGCCTCTCGAGCTTGCTCAGGGGCCCATTGAGTCTGTTCAGGGTCCTCTCGAACTGCCCAGGGGCCTCTCGAGATTGCCCAGGGGCCCATTGAGTCCTGTGCAAGGGCCTCTTGAACCTGCCTAGGGCCATTAGTCTGTTCAGGGGCCTCTTGAGCTTTCCCAATGGTCCATTGATCCTGTTCAGGGGCCTCTTGAACCTGCCCAGGGGCTATTAGAGTCTGCTCAGGGGCCTCTCGGCTTGCCAAGGGGCCATTTAATCTGTTCAGGGCCCTCTCGAGCTTATCCAGAGGGCCATTGAGTCTGTGAATGGGGCCTTCGAGCCTGCCCAGGAATTGCTAGCCGTCGCTTGGAGCGCCTGCTATAGTTGGAGCGCCTGCTAGCCGTGGTCGGCGCAGTCATAATGAGCGGTAATGTCCTGTACTCTGACCCACCTGGTGCAATGTTTTCTTGGGTTTAAAAATGGTCATTTGATAAGTCTGATGCGTTTTTGAAATCGGGGGGCGGGGGGGGGGGGGGGTGGGTCAGAGTAGTACAAAACAATTTAACAATTTTGTTTTTCTCTCAGGAGAGTGTGTGCTGCAATATTTGTCAGCCAGGGGCGTCGCCGACGGGAGGGTCGGAGGGGGGGGAGGTCTGGGCAAACTCCTCCCACTTTTAGAAGGCGGGGGAGGGGGGTCGACCCCCCACCTTCTGCGGGAAAAATAAACAATTTATCGTAAAAATTGCCTTTGCAGTGCAGCCAAAACCCAGCTATCTATGTAAAGAACTGGAAAATTTCGCGCCGCTTCGCGGCATGACATAAGAGTTTCGCAATTGCTTATACAAATTTGGAAAGTTTGCCGAGTTCCGATAAAGGCGACGCAAACGTAAAGACGAGGAGATCGGCACCCGGAAGCTGCTCCAGCGGTGCCCAATTTGCTGGACCGAAGAGCTAATAGTGGGAACAGGCCAGGACCATCTCCCCAAGCCATCTCACCTCACGGTCTGGTTCCAATATTAACATTTCGTTTTCCAGGACGTAAAATACAAATTTTCACACCGCTTCGTGGCGTCACATCGGTAGTCATCGTCATAACGAAGCCATAGTCATCATCATCGGTTCGTCGTAACGCTGAATTGAATGAATAGCATTTTTAGCTTATTATCCGAGCTACAAGGCCCACCGCCTATATTTATGGGTTTTATCAGGCAAAACCGTAAAAATTTCGCGCCACTTCGCGGCGCTAACTAACAAGTACATACCTACATACTATAACATGAAAATCCACATAAAAAATGCTGCTAAGGCTTAAATACACGTATTAAAATGGGGGCACATTTTTCGTCATTTCAGCCGCCACCACACTCAAAAGCCAACCCTCACCTGTTGTCAGCTAAGATAGGGTTTCTCTCCTGTACGTAACAATACAAATTAGTAATGCGCTCAGTACAATGCCTGCTGAGGGTCCTGGTCCAATCCAGCTCATCAAAAGTAGACGAAGAAAAATTGTTAAAAAGGGGGCCTCACAAAATAAAGTGGCCGAAATCCGTAGAGTTTTTCACATCCAGGGGTATTTTTTTGGATGGGGGGCCTCTCCCAGGGGCTTGCCCCTCCCCTTTCTGAAGGTCTGGCTGCGCCCCTGGTAAGAGTGCAGTTGTCCAGGGAATAAAAGTCAATATTTTTGCGCCGCTCCGCGGCGCAATTGAACTACAAAGTCAATTATATGCGGCTTAGAAGAAAACGGCCCGTTTCTCGGCGCATTTGTGTGTTATGTTGCTACTTTCCTATATACTTGGGCAAAATAGTTCACTTTAGCACTTTTTACCGCACTTTTAAACGCACAATATAGCATTTTTAGAGGTCCGCACCATACGCAATGTGACGCATTGATGAGAAATCATATCCAGGGCATTAGACTCAAAATTTTCGCGCCGCAAAATGCCACTTGAAAATACAGGCTGTGATGCTCTATTTAAAGTGTTCCAAGTTTGATCATAAATAAATGGTAATCCGTGCGGGGACGAGAAAGACGGAAATGATATTAAATATATATTACATTATATTTCAGGCTGGGTGGGCCCTTTTGGCCAAGGGCCCTTTTTCTGGAAAAACTGCCCCCCCCCCCAACCGAAAATATGTGGCGCCGGCCCTGGTCGCACATTCAAAATCAAAGGATTTAGAGCAGGTCAAATAGGCTTACCTTTTATTTTGAATGTGCTACTCTCATATTTTATGAGCGTGATAATTAGGAGGTTATGTCTACCAGTGTGCCAATGTGCATGCAAATCGGAATAGTCCGCTGTTTGACCTTAAGCATATGACCTGCTCCAAATCCTTTGATTTGAAATGTGCGACTCTAAAATTGTATGAGCGTGATATGTAGGTCATGCTCTACCAGTGTGCCAATTTTGATGCAAGTCGGAATAGACCGCTGTTTGACTTTAAACCTATCTGATCTGTACTAAATCCTTTGATTTTGAATGTGCGACTCTAAGATTGTATGCGCGTAATAATGAGGTCATACTCTATCAGTGTGCCAATTTTCATGCAAATCTGAATAGTCCGCGAATGTGTTGCCGAATGTGAATGTGGGCCAATTTGCATGCAAATCCGAATAGTCCGCTGTTTGACCTTAAACCTATGACCTGCTCTAAATCTTTTGATTTTGAATGTGCGACTCTAACATTTTATGAGCGTGATAAGGTCATGCTCTACCAGTGTGCTAATTTTTATGCAAATCGGAATAGTCCGCTGTATGACTTTAAACCTATCTGATCTGCTCTAAATCCTTTGATTTTGAATGTGTGACTCTAAGAGTCTATGAGTTTTATAAGGAGGTTATGGTCTACCAGTGTGCCACTTTTTATGCAAATAGGAATAGTCCGCTGTTTGACTTTAAATTTATCTGACCTGCTCTAAATCCTTTGATTTTGAATTGGCGACTCTAAGATTCTATGAGCGTGATAAAGAGGTCATACTCTACCAGTGTGCTATTTTTTTTATGCAAATCAGAATAGTCCGCTGTATTACTTTAAACCTATCTGACCTGCTCTGAATCCTTGATTTTAAATGTGCGACTCTCAGATTTTATGAGTGCAATAAGGAGGTTATGTTCTACATGTGTGCCCATTTTTATGCAAATCCGAATAGTCTGCTGTAAGAATTTAAATCCATCTGACCTGCTCTAAACCCTTTGATTTTAAATGTGCGACTCTGAGATTTTATAAGCGTGGTAAGGAAGCCATGTTCTAGCTGTGTACCAATTTGCATAAATCCGAATAGTCTGCCGTTTGATCTTAAACCTACCAGTAGGGCGCCGTAGTCGGCGATGAACAAGCGAGCGCGAAGAAAATGTATGGTGAATTTCAACTCGATAGGGCAAGTAGTTTCTGAGATACAAAAAAGATGCGCACGTGCGCACGTGCAGAGGCACCCCACCCATAACTTGTGGGAAATTGGCGGCTGGAGGTCCTTAACCATACACCAAATTTGTACACAATCGGCTCAGTCGTTCCTGAGATATATAATAGGGGTGTGCACGTGCGCACGTGCAGACGCACCCCACCCATGACTTGTGGGAAGGCGGCGGCGGAGGGTCCCTAACCACACACCAAATTTGAACACAATCGGCTCAGCTGTTTCTGAGATATAGAATAGGGGTGTGCACGTGCGCACGTGCATAAGCATCCCATCCCTGACTTGTGGGAAAGTGGCGGCTGAGAGGTCCCTAACCATACACCAAATTTTGAACACAATCGGTCCAGCCGTTGCGGAGTTTTTGCGAGAAAACACTTTTCAACACCCCTCACGAGGCACGCGCCACGTGCAGTGGTAGTGACCGACATGAGTCGGCACCGTTCTCAAACAGGTTTGGTTGGATGGGGCTACTCAGCAAAGAAACCGGCTTGTCAATCGGACGTGCGGTTGCAGAGATATTAGCTTCTCAAAAGCGTCGCCACGGGCCGGGGTCGGGCCAGGCCGCTCATATTCAGATTTTTCCCATATATCACGGAAGGACGAGCGAGCGCTTCGCGCTCGCTCGTAATGACCTGCTCTAAATCCTTTGATTTTGAATGTGCGACTGTAAAATTTTATGAGCGTAATAAGGTCATGTTCTACCAGGGTGTTAATTTTTATGCAAATCGGAATAGTCCGCTGTATGACTTTAAACTTATCCGACCTGCTCAAAATCCTTTTATTTTAAATAAGCGACTCTAAGATTTTATTAGCGTAATAAGAAGGTCATGCTCTACCTATGTGCCAATTTTCATGCAAATCCGTATAGTCCGCGAATGTGTTTCCGAATGTGAATGTGAATGTGAGCTAGTTTGACACGCGTCCCGTGCCTACGTCCCTGATTCAGTTTAAGGAAAATTAAAGGTGATGATGATGATATATCGTGATTTAGAGTGGCGATCTATCAGGGTTGCCAAAGCCGGAAATTAAGTTAGGGTAACATACAATTACAATGTAATAGCTACCAGAAAACAAGACCCGTTTTCCGTAGCCAAATATTGATTTGCGTCACTTTTGCCTCAAGGACAAGCTACTATATTTTACTGCCATATGAAGTATATATTTTTTTAACTTTTGCAATGCACATCATTTTTTACCATATATGGTAAAGGATATGTAATTTTCAACTACGGAAGATGGGGGAAAGATAGTTTTGCCCCCGCTTGATTTTGCCAGCGGGGGCGGCTGCCCCCGCTGCCCCTCCCGAATCCGCCGCCCCTGGCACCGGCGGTCCAGCGTTATGGGATTTGTGATAGCTAAAAACGTCAATCTTGGGAAATTGATTACAAGCATTTGGAAGATCCCTTTCCCAAATATAGCAGTGCTTCTTATTTCCCCCCCCCCCCAATCAGCTATGAGTCACTTGCGCCCTTAGCCTTAGGGAAAGAGACTGGGGGAACGTCGAACTACGGGAAAATCCGAAATTGTCAAGTACGCTTAAATGCGTGGGAGGCCATAAATGGCTGCTGAAATCACGCCGGTAATGTATCTACTGAGATGAAGTGCGGTTGGAGCGCTTTGTTAGGGTACCTACATACAAATCAACAAGTTGCTATTTTACAGGGCTGCGATTTTTCGTTGGTGTATGTAACTTGGATATTAATAATTGTGCCGAATCTGCTATGTATAAGGATAACCAAAATATGAAATTAAGATATTTGGCCCACGGTTAAGCTCTCGGCAGCAATAGATTGAATACCTGTCTCTCGGGACAAAGCCGAAATAACTCTGAAAAATTTCGGCGGTGCCGAAATTTGGTCTTGGTCTTGAAATAGTTGGTCTTTTGAAGGAACGTCTTTCTATTTCCATTAAAAAAATCAGGAATGACGTCCATCAAAACAGACAACTGTGGTTGCAACACTCGCGCATACAAAGTAAAAATGTGTGGTTTTAAATATCGCTGCGCTTGCAAGTTTTCAGAACATTTTAGTCTGCAACTGCTTACAATGTGATTTTAATCCAAAAACACTTCGATGGAAACGCTTAAAGCTCATAAACTTTAAGTTCGAAGTAAGAGAAAAGCTACTTTGACTCATTCGGCATTACCTGCAATTTGTGGGTAAAACCGAAATTTTACCTTCTCAGAGATTTTGCTTTTTAACAGTTGAATTATAGATATCTGATGGCTCAAATGTCAAACCTGTTTTTGATAGCCAATTGATGTGGCTTGCCAATAAAATGTGTAGATATTCTGCAGAGTGATTTGTCTGTCCGCTACAAAGATCCAAACAGAAAAGTATTGGCGTTCCCCTAGTATCCCCTATCTGTCAGTTTGTTCATTCGTTCATTACATATTAGGTTTTTATTTTAAGAACTGATGCAATGAATGTGTAACTTTGCGAGATGAAAGACCCATCATCCCATTATGCGAAATGATTTAAAACTGCCCGCTAAATTATTGGGTACTCTCAAATTATATCCTAAGTAACTAAAGAAAATGTTTGATTGATAAGAGCACTCAAGGCTGCGACGCACCTGAAAGCAGAGGCGGATCCAGGGGGGGAAGGGGCCATGCCCCCCCCCCCCCCTCAAAGGTCCTGAAACTATGATTTGGCCTCCAAACGGTCGGACGTACAGTTGTAAAAATTGCCTTTGCAGCAGTCAAAATCTAGCCATCCACAGTGAAAAAAATTCGCGCCGCTTCGCGGCATGACACAAAATTCGCAATTGCTTATACAAATTTGACAAATTGACAAATGAATTAATTAAGTGTCTGGCAGAGGCTCTCTTTGGCGATACCTAATTGCTAGCCCCAGGGCCCACTCACTTCATAAAATATTAAAGCGAGCTACATGTTTAGCTAGTCTGCCGAGTTCCGAAGAAAAAAAACGCAAAGACGCGGACATCAGCTCCCGGAAGCTGCTCCAGCGGTGCCCAACTTGCTGGACCGAAGAGTTAATAGTGGGACCAGGCCAGGACTATCTCCCCAAGCCGACTCCCACCAGGCTCCTCCAGATCCACAGGGATCATTTATGCGCGGAAAAGTCGTTCTGCCTCTTGCTGCTTTTAAACCGTTTGCACTGTTACCAGTTGTTTGTTACAGTTCGATACATATGTATACAGTTATTTTCATATATACTATTGAGCCCGACTGCCACCGGTCTTCGTGATTTACTATCCGATAAATATGTATATGAAAAACTACCTTAATTTCAATATTTTTGCATCATACCGAATATGCAACCAGGAATAGGGGTTACCTGAGGTTTGGCTCCACTCACGGTCTGGTTCCAATATTACAATTTCGTTTTCCACGACCTAAAATGCACATTTTTACGGCGCTTCGCGGCGTCACATCGGTGGCCATCGTTATAACGAAGCGATCGTCATCGTCTTCGGTTCGTTGTAAGGGTGAATGGAATGAGTAGCATTTTTAGCTTCTTATCTTCTACAGTCTACAAGGCCCATATTTCTGGGTTTTATCAGGCAAAGCCATTTTTGTGGGTAATATTTCGCATCATACTGAGATGTGCAACCAAGAATAGGGGTTACCACTTACCTGAGGCTTGGTTCCGCTCACGGTCTGGTTCCAATTTTACAATTTCGTTTTCCACGACTTAAAATTACAATTTTCACGCCGCTTCGCGGCGTCACATTGGTGGCCATCGTCATAACAAAGCCATCGTCATCGTCTTCGGTTCGTTGTAACGGTGAATTGAATGAATAGCATCTTTAGCTTCTTATCTTCTACAAGGCCCATATTTCCTGGTTTTATCAGGCAAACCCGTAAAATTTCGCCACGCTTCGCAGCGCTAAATAACAAGTACCTACTATAACATGAAAACCACATTACAAATTCTGCAAAATACAAGCATAAAAATGGGGGGTACATTTTTTCGTCATTTCAGCTGACCCTCCACTAAAAAAAATAAACGACGCCCCTGCCTAACCCCCCCCCCCCCCCCTCCCCCCGCCGCTCAATAACTTCTGGGAAATACGCCACTGGATTCCCCCCCACCCCCCCCCCCCAAAAAAAAGAGAAAAAACACGGCTAGATCCGCCCCTGCCTGAAAGTCTGGTTATGGATTTATAAGGTTATCAGTTCGGTGATCACTTAAATATAAAATTTGATCAATGGTAAATTAATTTGACATTTTATATAAGTTCAGTTTGATTGCTTAATAACACTCGCACCGACGGGGGTGGGGTATCCGCCCCCCCCCCCCCCCCCCCCCCGACCCCGGAGTGTTTTCGTGAATAGCAGAAAAACAGCGGTGCGCAGCGTCGTCAAATTTGGCATAGTTATTTGGGCATCAATTACTCACATTTTGTCAGCTTTTTAACCTCGAGGCATCTCAGGTCAGGTCACCAGGTCACGTCAAGTGAGTCAGTGGCCCCACATCCAAACAAGTTTGTGAAAGTTTGTGGTCGTGCCAAAGCTACAGTGTTTGACCGAGCGGGCGGAGGTTTAAAACTCGTAAGATTTCATACGTCACAAGTACTAACCTAGTATTAACCTAACTAATAAGTACCTAGAGTTCGTATATCTCGGATTTTGTATCTCGATGACCTAAGGTCATGTCAATTTCGTGACCTCACCATTACAAGTCAATGAGGAAAAATGAAAACGTGTTACATCCATAGGAATTGACTAAATTTGACCAGTTTTCACCAGTTCCGCCATTCTCGTGCCAAATACAAAGACCTATGTCCAGGGGCGTAGGGAGAATTTCGCCCAGGGGGGAGGGGGGGGGGGGGGCAAATGGGATCAGAGGGGCCCTCGTAGCCAAGGGGGCTTACATCATTAAAACAGCACAGTGCGTCGTATGTTGTAAAACAACGACAAATAAGATTTCGACAACGAAAAACAAGTGTATTTTTTTCATTTTTGGGAGTGAAAAACACAAAATTTCGAAAATCCGAGATAGTCATTTTTAATATTTTGTCATTTCCTTTTTCAACTGTTTTTACTTACAATTTTTGTCAAAACTCGAATTTCTATGATTTTTTCAAGCATGTATTGTTTTTCCACCAAAAATTACATGACATGACGTCATTAAAACGTCATTATCTCCCAAAGTAATCCACCATTTTCATTGAAATCTTGTGATAAGACGTAGAATTGATGTAGCATAAGGTACTGAAGGATTGACGTCGATATCTATAATTTTGTTCAAGTTATTACGAAAATCCGGGAGGGGGGGAAGCATATTCTGCCACCTCCAGCGGGGCGCGGGGGGCGCGGGTGTGCAAATATTATTCTGTATCTTCTTCAATTCGGATTCAGGAAACAACACAGTACGTACATGCCGATTGTTCAAATGTACGATGAAGTTTACACAATATCTACAAAATAACGAAATAACTTGCTCCACCTTGATTTACAGAAAGCTTTGGATACAGTTTGCTTGGCAATTCTCTTGAAGAAAAAAAATACACCGCATTGTGATACGAGGGGTTTCTACAACACATAAGAGGCATACAATGGCAATAATAGATGAGGCTGCATCTAAGAAACAAGTGATGAAAATTGGCGTCCCACAGGGATCAATTTTAGGTCCTCTTTTATTTATTCTCTATATTAATGACATCATCAATACAACAGAAATAGGCACCTTTTACTTATTTGCTGATGATATACGGCAATTTATATCAAGCTAGAAATGTTGAGCTGCAAATAGAGATGAATTAATTCATTAAAAAAATAAAGAGTTGTTCCATGTAAATATATTATCACTAAATGCATCAAAGACAAATTACCAAATCTATTCAAGATCAGTGACGTGACAATATCTTGACATAGTATTAAATGATACACCAATCACGATAAACCCATGCATTAAATACTTAGGAGTTCTTGTAGATGAAAATCGTATATGGAATAGTCATATATATAGTGTAATATGTGTGATAAGCCGTAATATATGAAGCCGATGAGTTATGAAATGAAGAAGAAAAAACATGTTTGTTTGTAGTCGACAAATGTGCCTGCTAATAAAATTATTTTAAAAAAAACTGACGATGCCGCTGGGACTGCCAGCTGCGCAATGGTATTGATGTGTGTGTGCGCGTGTGAGAGATGAATATGTTTGTGCAATGGTATTGATATGGGTGTGTACTGTGTGTGCGTGTGAGAAAATAAATGTGGAACGTTGAGCTATAGAATGGAAATAAAATAGCCCTTAAGTGGGAGCAAACTGAAAAAAACGTAATATATAGGAGTTATCGGAATATCCAAGCTTTATTTATCCTCACAGCCAGACTGGTTATTGAATTGACTCTGATTGAATCTATTGGAATCGTTCAATCAAAATCCCTTGAATCAAAGAAGAATCGATTCACCACCCGATTTTTTAAAATAAATGAATCATGATTGAATCCAAACCCGCATAGAAACAAGGCTGATTGAATCAAAAAGACTGTGCAATGCTATTTCAATGGTGAGTCAAACGTGATTTGATCAAAAAATGTTTTGATTCTTTGAATCGGGAAGAATCATTTCTCAAAATCGTCATCCATGAATCAAACGGCGACTGAATCATTCATATTCCAAAATGAATCGTGATTGAATCCTTCAAAAAAAGGTGAATCAATAACCAGTCTGCTCACAGCAACTTCTATTGCAGTACATTGCATTAATTCCGCCCCATCTAAATTATTGTGCAGTGATCTGGATTCTGGAGTAGGAATTATGACACTAACATTAAAAAGCCTTCGATAGTGCGGAAACGAGCGATTTGTCCGCCCCTGTAGCTCAGTGGGAGAGCGCTGGGCTTCTGACCTTTCCTGGTAGTGGCAGCCCGAGTTCGAGTCAAAGTCAAAGCCAACATTACCAAAGCCTTGTACTCCTCTCAGACGTTACTAGCATACACCGGAAAACAATGAGAACTTTCACTGGTCTTCCTTCGAGAGCCTCACCGGTGCTCGACCGGCAGACCACCTCTTCCACCACAGGACCCTCTAAAGGCCAGCACAGAGTCCTCTACAGATCGGCAGGGCCCTCTAATGGCCGGCAGATGGCCATCTTCAGATCGGCAGGGCCCTCTAAAGGCCGGCAGAGGGCCCTCTACGCTCACTCTACAGATTGGCTGGGACACTGCAGATCGACAGGGCCCATAAAGACTGGAAGAGGGACATCTACAGGTTGGCAGGACCCTATAAATGCCGGTAGAGGCCCTCTAAATGCCAGCAGGCAGGCAAGGCGATCTACAAATCGGCAGGGCCCGCTAAAGGCCGGCAGGGCCCTCTAAAGGCCGGTAGAGGGCCCTCTATATATCAACTATCAGGTCATGCAGGTCATGACCTGGTCCTTTGGATCCGAGGCGCATTTGTACCCGAGGCGGGGAAACATGAAAATGCATAGGTATAAATCCACAGGAAATGGCTAAATTTGCCCAATTTTCACCAGAGTCCTGCATCTTTTGCAAAATACAAAGATCCAGTGGCGGAACTACGGTTGGGCAAATTAGGCAATCCCCCCCCCCCCCCCCCTCTCCCTCGCCAAACGGCCTGAAATCTGCGCAAGATTGACACATTTCCTGATATATAAGGAAATCTACGCAACTTTTACTAAGGTAAGTTAGCTTTAAATCAGCTATCAATGCATAAGCAAGCCAAATCCTATGCGTTTTCAGAATTGTGTGAGACTTTTTGGAATCCCCCTCCCCAAACCACCCCTTCTGGATTTGCCAATGCAAAGATCCATGTGGTATTTTTATCCTGTGACCTCCACGAGGTAAAATCTTTTCACCCTGAGGTCATTCGTCATTTTTCTTCCATAACTTTTCACCGAACCAGTAAGGCGCCGTAGTTGGCAATGAACGAGCGAACGCGAAGGAAATGTATGGTGAATTTCAACTCGATCAGGGAAGTAGTTTCTGAGATACAAATACGTGGTGCACACGTGCGCAGGTGCAGAAGCACCCCACCCCTGACTTTTGGGAAAGTGGTGGCTGAGAGATCCCTAACCAAACACCAAATTTAAACACAATCTGCTCAGCAGTTGCCCCCACCCACTCAAAATTGTGTGGCGACGTTCCTGATCCAACAACCCCCGAATCCCGATCTCCCACACTCTGCCGCTCATGAGCAATTGTTCAAAGGATATTGAAATTCAAGATATTCCGGAAATAATTTAAAGATACTTATTTTGGCTGGGAAATACTAAAACTTAGGAATATCATGACATTTGCATTGGATTTGTATACATTTATCACCAGGTAAGCATATTTTATTTTAATTGAATACCTATCAAGCGAAAAATGACATGGAAATACCGAAATCAGGGTGGGCAACATTTCTTGACTGGGGGGCAAAAGGGCTCACTGGGGGAATTTACTCCCCCCCCCCACACACACAGTTAACATGTTAAAATAAGCCCCCCCCCCCTCCCCCCTGGATCCGCCAGTGAATCTACACTCTATTTCGGCGCAAATGGTTATCAGAAATGAGGCGTTGCTTTTGTGGAAATAACTTTTCGGGACGCGTGACAGCGGTGTGTACAAAATTCACCTGTAATTCTCACGAAGGTCCCAATGGCAGTTGTGCATCAAAATAAAACAAACTATAGGTCGGTACCTAGGTTGAGATAGGTACTTCTAGCTCAAACCTTATCAGAAGTATCTACCCCCTCCCGGATTTCTCAATTACCTTAAAACTATGATTACGAGCGAGCGCGAAGCGCTCGCTCGTCCTTCCGTGGTATAAGGGAAACATCTGAATAACATCTGAAACATCTGAATGCCCGACACGGCCCGACCCGGCCCGGCCCGTGGCGACGCTTTTGAGAAGCTAATATCTCTGCAACCGCACGTCCAATGGACAAGCGGGTTTCTTTGCTGAGTATCCCCCATCCAACCTAACCTGTTTGAGACCAGTGCCGACTCATGTGGATGACTACCACTACGCGTGGCGCGTGCCGCGTGATGGGTGTTGAAAAGTGTTTTCTCGTAAACACTCCGCAACGGCTGGGCAGATTGTGTTCAAATTTGGGGTGTGGTTAGGGACCTCTCAGCCGCCACTTTCCCACAAGTCAGGGGTGGGGTGCCTCTGCACGTGCGCATGTGCACACCCCTATTATATATCTCAGGAACGGCTGAGCCGATTGTGTTCAAATTTTGTGTGTGGTTAGGGACCCCTCCGCCGCCGCCTTTCCACAAGTCATGGGTGGGGTGCGTCTGCACGTGCGCACGTGCACACCCCTATCCTATACCTCAGGAACGGCTGAGCCGGTTGTGTTCAAATTTGGTGTGTGGCTAGGGACCTCTCAGCCGCTCTTTTCAACAAGTCAGGGATGGGGTACCTCTGCACGTGCGCACGTGCGCACCTTTTTTGTGTGTCTCAGAAACTACTTGCCCGATCGAGTTGAAATTCACCATACATTTCGTTCGCACTCGCTCGTTCATCGCCAACTACGGCGCCTTACTTCTCTTCCTCTTGTTATGTTTCCTCCCGAATATATTCTCACCAACTTGTTATGAAATTGATTCAGTATTGTGGGAGATAATGACGTTTTAATGACATCATATCATGCCATTTTTGGTGGAAAAGCGATAAATGTTTGAGAAATCGTAGAAAATATAGTTTTGAAGCAAATTGCAAATAAAAAACGGAAGAAGAAAGAAAATGTCATTCTCTTCAAAATGGCGATCTCGGATTTGCGAAATTTTGGGTTTTGGAACCCTAAGAATAAAAATAAATAAATGGGGAAAATCCACAAAAGGATTTTTTTTGTGAATTTGAAAAGTGAATTTCTTAAGTTCGAATACCAAAATATGTTGACCGGCCCAAATCTGCGGAGGAGAAAACAAATAGGGGTACTTCTTTGCCACAAAAATATGCCCCCCCCCCCCCCACGCAGAGAGGCTGGATCCGATAGTGCCTCCCACCGATTTGCCCCCCCAAACTACCAGTGGTACCTACCAAGTGTTAAAATTAGCAGGTTAACATGCTGCCTTGTTGAAGAATGACACTAGTTTGACCAGTGGCGGATTTAGGTTTCGAGTATGGGGGCTGCAAAACGTTGTTGAGCGGGAGGGGCGCCAGTGAAAAGTAGTTGAACGGAGGGGGCGTCAGCGAGAAGTTGTTGAACGGGGGAGAGCGAGTAAATAATGATTAGAGATTTGGTCATGACGTTGCCCATTTTGCTCAACCGTATATCCACAATTGTCTTCTTTAGCGCGGTAGTTTTACCCTGGGAAACAATTATTCGTCAGCAGTTCCATTTGATTTTTTTTGGGGGGTGGGTGGGGGGGGGCTTATTTCCATTGCTGCAGCCCTCCCGAATCGTGGATTGGGGGGCTTTGCCCCAGCTCCCCCAAACCCCCCCTTCCCCCTGGATCCGCCAGCGAGGTTGACAGGACAATGTTGCCGCAGGTCCTCGAACTAACGGTCTCTAGATCTTCATGGGGCAGTCGTGGCCGAGTGGTTAAGGCGTCAGACTCGAAATCTGATGGGGTCTCCCCGCGTAGGTTCGAATCCTGCCGGCTGCGAATATTTTTGAACCGCACGCGATCGCATTGCAACACACACAAACCACCCTGCACTTCCCTCCACCACGGCTGCTGCTCCACTTTCGCTCGTTTTTCCTTGCTGTCATGGTTGTCGCAAAGTGAAACGTCGAGGTTTTGCAGTGGCTTCCAAGATCCAATAGGAACA
>JAXIVJ010017200.1:0-20000 GCA_036785665.1 Chirona hameri
GAAAAATTGAAACCGAGTGCCCCGAGGTGCCCCCAGCCAGCCTGGGGGCCCTCTAAGGCCGACAGAAGGCCCTCAGTCGGCCTAAGGGGGTCCTCGGAAGGCCTGCAACTTCAACATGGGTTGTCAGACTTTTTTGCGACCATTTAGAGGCCCTGCAATATATAGTAACCTAAATCCGAGGAGATACCATTTCGCGAGAAAAAAAAATTGGGGGCCTTTGGCCGTGGGGAGGGGGCCGTGGGGAGGGGGCCCTTTGGCTGAGGGGTCACCCTGGGTTTTATTGTCCCCTCCCCCATCCGAAAATACCTTCCGCCGCCACTGCCTGAATGGAACACCAGCATATTAACTCCATGGAAAATGGATTTAAAGTGGGTGGGGAGGAGTGCGTGCCAAACAAATTTGACTGCATGACCTTGATCCGCCCCTCGAGACAGGACAGGTACCTGTTCTATCTCTAGACGTGAAACCCGGTGACTGTCCTGTCCCCAGACGTGAGGCCCGGTGCCTGTCCTGTCCCCAGACGTGAGGTCCGGTACATGTCCTATCTCCAGATGTGGGGCCCGGTACCTTCCCTGCCTCTAGTCGTGAGGCCCGGTACCTGTCCTGTCTCTAGACGTGAGGTCCGGTACTTGCCCTGCCTCCGGGCCCGGTGCCTGTCCTGTCTCCAGACGTGAGGACCGGTACCTGTCCTGTTTCCAGATGTGAGGTCCGGTACCTGCCCTGCCTACGGGCGCGGTGCCTGTCATGTCTCCAGACGCGAGGTCCGGAACCTGTCCTGTCTCCAGACGAGAGGTCCGGTGCCTGTCCTGTCTCCAGACGTGTGGACCGATACCTGTCCTGCCTCCAGACGTGTGGCCCGGTACCTGTCCTGTCTCTAGACGTGAGGGCCGGTGCCTGCCCTGTCTCCAGACGTGAGGCCTGTCAGACGGTACCTGCCCTGTCTCCAGGCTTGGTACCTGACCTGTCTCCAGACGTGAGGCCCAGTACCTGCCCTGTCTCCAGGCCCGGTACCTGACCTGTCTTCAGACGTGAGGCCCAGTACCTGCCCTGTCTCCAGGCCCGGTAGCTTCCCTGTCTTCAGACGTGAGGCCCGGTGCCTGTCCTGTCTTCAGACGTGAGGCCCGGTACCTGCCCTGTATCCAGGCCCGGTACCTGACCTGTCTTCAGACGTGAGGCCCAGTACCTGCCCTGTCTCCAGGCCCGGTAGCTTCCCTGTCTTCAGACGTGAGGCCCGGTGCCTGTCCTGTCTTCAGACGTGAGGCCCGGTACCTGCCCTGTATCCAGGCCCGGTACCTGACCTGTCTCCAGACGTGAGGGTCGGTACCTGTCCTGTCTCCAGACGTGAGGGTCGGTACCTGTCCTGCCTCCAGAGGTGATGTCCGGTACCTGACCTATCTCCCGGCCCGGTACCTGTACTGTCTCCATATCCAGTTCCCACTGAGCAAGGGCGCCGCAACCCTCCGAAAGTTGGGGGAGGTATTGGTATTGCATTTCATCGCGTTTGCAGCCCCTCTGCAGGCCTCTGCAGCCTGAAAACTGCACCTAGTACATATACTGCAATTCCGCTCAATAGATGGCGCTGCGAGCGTGTGCATTAAAATCCTTACGGGAAATGCGGAGAAACAGCTTCAATGTATACGATAACTTTATGAAAATCACTACGGCTGTCAACCAGCATACGGATAATTCGAAAATGATATTTTCAAAAAACTGTAAAAAAATTATTCATGCCAAAATTTACGATATTGACGAAAAATGGTAAAAGCGTCCCTAAAAAGAGGCTGGTTGGCACCTTCAAATTTGATTAAAAAATAGTTTAAAAATGAATGTAAGCTTGTAATGACATAGCGCATGATGATTTAACTATTAATCTGAAATATGTTTTGCATGACCCAGCCTAATGGCCACTGGCCAGGCCCGGCAACGCATACTAATGGGCTTCACCCTCACTCCACTGGCTAATATTATGCAATGCCAACCGGAACTTCGTAGCTCAGTTGGTAGAGCGTCGGGTTGAAAATTCGCCCACCCTGGCAAGGTGGGTTCGAGTCGCTTCGGCGCTCGATATTCGCTCCTGACCGGGATGACCCGCGGTCGGTGGCAGCGTCCGCAAACAGGTCAGATTAAATCAGGAGCTGGGCGGACCGTGTTCCAACTTCGAGCACGTTAAACATTGGCCATTAAATTCTGCCGTTGAACTGGAATTACATCATTGGATGGTAGGGGACAGAGCCCACGCAACAAGCTCTGCTTAGCATAGGGCTCTGATTCCAGAAATCCATCCATTCAAATATTCGGAATACATTTTTCTAAAAAACACGCACACCAATGTGGTCGTGTATTCTGAAACCCTCGCTGGAGATTCCAGTCCACTGATGGCATATCTTTGCAGTGTTTTGCTCTCCCGAAGATCTACTTACCTACGCGAGTCACTTAGTAACTAGTTTAAGGATTAGAGACGTACACGGTCTCTATATCAGAATACCTATCATTGTCGTCACATGTCTAATTCTGGGAGTTGAATTTGCGTTGCGCAGAATAATATTTGCCAACACTTGGGTATTGGCTGTTTGAACTAGTGGCCGGCAATGCGATCGTGGCATTGCCTTAGGGTCAAAATCGTAATTTGGTTTTACCCTCTGGTGGGTTTATTTTGCCCCTCGGGGTTGGCGACCCCGATGGATACACGGCCTCTGTACCGCGCACGTGATCTGCGAGTATCAAGTCTGCGTGTCACCCACTCACCAACCGTCTGACTGTGTTTTGCAAAGGCCCACGTGGCGGCACGTAGGACGTGCCACGTGGCACCAATCGA
Organism: Chirona hameri; assembly: GCA_036785665.1. Classification (NCBI taxonomy): domain Eukaryota; kingdom Metazoa; phylum Arthropoda; class Thecostraca; order Balanomorpha; family Balanidae; genus Chirona; species Chirona hameri. The sequence continues at coordinate 2,816 of JAXIVJ010017200.1, forward strand.
CTCGCGACCGATACCACTATCTGTCCGCCGTTTCGCCGCATCGAACGGTGCCACCCGCGTCGAAATTGGTCTGGCCGTTTGGGCTCCACGTGCCAATATGCTCCGCCGGTCGGACAGACAAACAAGCTCTTCCCACTTTCGAGCGACGGCCCAGTGGAAATCTTCGAACTCTGAAAACTGTTAACATGTTTCTCATTTTTCTACGATTTTGAATTATATGCACTTAGTTTTTCTTCTCTTTTCTTTTTAAAGCATACAAACAACATTTTTTTTTGTGCAAATGCATCTTTTGTATACCGATAAAGATGGGCTCATTTGCTCCATGCCAAATGGGACCAGTGGACCATTAGCTGAGCATATGCCCATTCACCCTCGACTTGCAAATGTGGAGCTCACGGGTCGTGAGCTCCACATTTAAACCCTTGTTTAGGGACTGCAGTCCTCGTGTGAACTCTTAATACTCTCTTAATGCGGGTGTGCTAATACACTCGTACCACTCGTGCATTAACACACACGTGCTATAATCACCCGTATCGTGCGCTAAGCCCATTAATGCTTTCAAAACGATGTGTTAATATAGGTTAATGCACTGGCGGATCCAGAACGACGGTACAAGTTCGTTTGTAAGACAAATCTAAAAAAGTCTAACTAAATTAAGAGCAAAAACTCATCGTTTTGTGTATTGTCTGGCGTTAAAACTCGCCAGTGCAGGGGGTGAATGCCCCCACCCCCCTCGGCTTTTCGGGAATAACTCGCGTAAATATCAACCGGTTGCGATGACACTTTCAGTACCCTACTTGTGAACAATTTGACACATATTTTGAAAAATAAATTAAGTTGTAGGTCACATGACCCGTGACCTATGACCTGTTTTCAAGGTCATGTCAGGCGCAACTGGTGTCCCGTAGTATTGGTCCTTGCAACTTGTGCAGTTTCATAGTGTTTGTTGTCCAGAAGCATATACACAGGTGTTTCCAGATGACAGTTGTGGTTTCCATTGAGGTTGTGACCTCGATTGACCTTTTCAGAGGTCAAGCGCGGTCACTGACCTCCGATGACCTCATATTACTTCTTTGGCTTCTGGCAGTTTCCAGGACATTTTGTGACGCTAATTTCAAATATGGGATCCATTTTACATAATTATATGTTCCACTGGGATCATGCGCCCCCACAGGTCAACTGAAGTCACTGATATCAAATGACCTGACATGACCTGACTTGACCTTTTTGGAATTTGGCAGTTTCTAGGACATTTTGTGACGCTAATTTAAAATTTGGCACCCATTTAGTGAATGTTGGGTCATTGACATGACCTCAGAGGTCACCTAATGACCTAGGACCTTAAAATTGTATATCAATGGCTTACTCTCGTGACAAGCAACACGCTCGTTTTTTAATCGAAGCTCTAGCCCAATTAGGAGCGAAACGCTAGGGGGTTGTACTCCCCCCCCCCTGCACGGCCACGCACTGATCGGACGCTGCACGGGCGAGGGTTAAACTATATATACATAATAATAAATTTACCTATGTTGCCTAGCTCTTCTTTAAAATAATAAATGTATCAGCTTCAGCCAATTTTAGTCGTTTTCAGGGGCCCCGATGTCCCCCAGGATATTCCACTCATACGTGGATGACACGTACACGTATACGTATACTATAGTTAATAAAATCGAATACCTTGTGATGTCGACGCACATTCCTAGATACTCCAGACACTGTATGTCTTAATCCTCGCCCTACGGGAGTATGCGATTATTAGGCTTTAGGTCAACGGGTGACTTTCCAGGTCAAGTGAATGACCTCGGATTTACCACGTCCAGAACAGCGATTTTGCTCTTCAGAAAACCTCAAAATTAGAAATTGATATATGTAAATAAAAAGGCATGTTCCTAGACCAGTTTTGTCTCACAAATACAGAAAAGGTAATTATTTGTTCGTATCTTGTCAAAAAAAGTCCAAAAAGTTATTAAAAAAATGACCTCATCAGTTTCTTACACTTAGGGAGCCATCACTCCGTCAAAAATAAATATATTGCTTTGAAATTTGGTATGGGTATTTTCCATACTCAGTTATCTCACATATATTCCGGTTTTTCTAATATCTTTGAAAATTATGATTTTGTGGGGATTTTTTTAATTTTTATTTATTTATTTTAGGGGTCCAAAACCCAACATTTTGAAAATCCGAGATTGCCATTATAAAGAGAATGTCATTTTGTATCTTTGGTGAATTGCGTCTGCAATTTACTTCAAAACTCTGTTTTCTACCATTTTTCATTTTTTTTCCACCAACATGACGTCATCCAAACATGATTATCTCCCAAACTACTTAACCAATTTCAATTAAAGTTTCACAGCATACGTATAATTGTTGTAAACTCAGCTACCGAAAATGTCAGCAGGATGCGCTGCACGTGTAAAATGCTATTCAATAAAAACCTCAGGGGGGGGGGCTGTCAGGAGAGGGTACTTATTATTAACCCTCGCCTCCGTAGGGCGAGGGTTGATAATATGCACTACTATTTGGTTGATGAGCCTATCGAATTTCTTCCACACTTGTTTCAAATTAAAGGGAAATATTATCCTTTTCCTACAAAAAATGGAGTTATTACTTGAAATAGACAAACCAGACCAAACTATATTGTAAATAGATCAGATTTTGCATATCAACAATCCTACCGAAATATATTTCAAGTTAAAGTTGATAAGAATTCCACGCTTATAACATCGGTACTCAGCAAATACTCGGTAACGAATTCACTGTCAGAGCTAAAATTAGAATGCTTACGCATTGCTATTTAGCATGAAGGTATGTAATATATAATACTGCATCCGGCCGGTGTAAATGCCGGCCGAGTGTGGTATAATTTTTACTATATGCAGCAAATTCCAGTCAGGTGTTTATCACGCACAGTTTGCACGCGCTCTGGCATAATAAATTTGTCTTAGGGCATTTTTCTAATACCACTTGTTACCACAACTCTCGGGCCAATGTATTTGTATATCCCCGGCATATGGTTATATGTTTCCTGCACTCTATATTTTGCGAATATAAACCCAACTTTTATGAACAATCAACAGGCATTTGCAAAAAGTGCGTTGAAATCGGCAGTTTAGTTTGGACCCGGACGGCGATCTATTTAGTTTTATCGACTCATTTTATAAACAAGAACTGATGTTTCCCCATTAATTTTCAACATACAGGTATTCAATACATTACAATGCGCACATAAAACATTTATCTGAACCGTTTTCCCATGATCAAGCAAGAAACATTTAAGAAGACCGTGATGTATTCGGCGGATTAACTTGGCCCCCAACGACGACGTATTTAGTGTCTGCGATTTGTTGGGCGGTAACTCAACGTGAGTTATTCAACGTTGAACAGATTTAAGGAAAAGCGCCAGATATGTCGCGCTTCCAATAGTGAAAGGAAACACCGATCATGAACTTCGCAAGAAGTATATGTACTTTTTTAATACCCCCTTCAAAAACAATGTATATTTTCGAAATATACAAAGTCGTGATTTCATTTTTAAATTGAGACTCGATTAATACAAATACCATACATGTTGCATAAAATAATGTAGAAAAATATACCATAAGGTGAATATTTTAATTTAAGTACTGCAATAAATATTACTTGGGGCATGGGACTATTGAATCTATTCTAGACATTGTTATAAATAGAGTAGGTATACTACGACCTCATACACACATCGTGCTACGTGCATCATCTTAAATGCGATCTTCACATCGCCCAAACAAAACATATCCATCTGAGACAAATATGTCTTAGCAGGGCCACCTTCCCAGTCCCCACCCCTGTTGCCCTATTCTCCAGTCCTCCCACCGCTGTCGCTCTATCCTCCTGTCATTCCCCTTTCGCTCTATTCCCCTGTCCTCCCACCCCTGTCGCCCAATTATCCAGTCCTCCCACCCCTGTCGCTCTATTCTCCAGTTCTCCCACCCCTGTCGCCCTATTCTCCTGTCCTCCCACCCCTGTCGCTCTATTATCCTGTCCTCCCACCCCTGTCGCCCTAATCTCCAGTCCTCCCACCCCTGTCGCTCTATTCTCCTGTCCTCCCACCCCTGTCGCCCAATTCTCCTGTCCTCCCACCCCTGTCGCTCTATTATCCAGTCCTCCCACCCCTGTCGCTCTATTCTCCTGCCCTCCCACCCCTGTTGCTCTATTATCCTGTCCTCCCACCCCTGTCGCTCTATTTTCCTGTCCTCCCACCCCTGTCGCTATATTATCCTGTCCTCCCACCCCTGTCGCTCTATCCTCCCACCCCTGTCGCTCTATTCTCCTATCCTCCACCCCTGTCGCTCTATTCTCCTGTCATCCCACCCCTGTCGCTCTATCCTCCCACCCCTGTCGCTCTATTCTCCTATCCTCCCACCCCTGTCGCTCTATTCTCCTGTCCTCCCAGCCCTGTCGCTCTATTCTCCTGGCTTCCCACCCCTGTCGCTCTATTATCCTGTCCTCCCACCCCTGTCGCTCTATTCTCCTGTCCTCCCATCCCTGTCGCCCTATTATCCTGTCCTCCCACCCCTGTCGCCCAATTCTCCTGTCCTCCCACCCCTGTCGCTCTATTCTCCTGTCCTCCCACCCCTGTCACTCTATTATCCTGTCCTCCCACCCCTGTCGCTCTATTCTCCTGTCCTCCCATCCCTGTCGCCCTATTATCTTGTCCTCCCACCCCTGTCGCCCAATTATCCTGTCCTCCCACCCCTGTCGCTCTATTCTCCTGTCCTCCCACCCCTGTCGCTCTATTCTCCTGTCCTCCCACCCATGTCGCTCTATTCTCCTGTCCTTCCACCCCTGCCGCTCTATTCTTCTGTCCTCCCACCCCTGTCGCTATATTCTCCTGTCCTCCCACCCCTGTCGCTCTATTATCCTGTCCTCCCATCCATGTCGCTCTATTCTCCTGTCCTCCCACCCCTGTCGCTCTATTCTCCTGTCCTTCCACCCCTGTCGCTCTATTCTCCTGTCCTCCCACCCCTGTCGCTCTATTCTCCTGTCCTCCCAACCCTGTCGCTCTACTATCCTGTCCTCTTACCCCTGTCGCTCTATTCTCCTGTCCTCCCACCCCTGTCGCTCTATTATCCTGTCCTCTTACCCCTGTTGCTCTATTCTCCTGTCCTCCCACCCCTGTCGCTCTATTCTCCTGTCCTCTTACCCCTGTCGCTCTATTCTCTTGTCCTCTTACCCCTGTCGCTCTATTCTCCTGTCCTCCCACCCCTGTCACTCTATTCTCCTGTCCTCCCACCCCTGTCGCTCTATTATCCTGTCCTCCCACCCCTGTCGCTCTATTCTCCTGTCCTCCCACCCCTGTCGCTCTATTCTCCTGCCTCCACCCCTGTCGCTCTATTATCCTGTCCTCCCATCCCTGTCGCTCTATTGTCCTGTCCTCCAACCCCTGTCGCTCTATTCTCCTGTCCTCTTACCCCTGTCGCTCTATTCTCCTGCCCTCCCACCCCTGTCGCTATATTCTCCTGTCCTCTTACCCCTGTCGCTCTATTCTCCTGTCCTCCCACCCCTGTCGCTCTATTCTCCTGTCATCTTACCCCTGTCGCTCTATTCTCCTGTCCTCTTACCCCTGTCGCTCTATTCTCCTGTCCTCCCACCCCTGTCGCTCTATTCTCCTGTCCTCCCACCCCTGTCGCTCTATTCTCCTGTCCTCCCACCCCTGTCGCTCTATTCTCCTGCCTCCATCCCTGTCGCTCTATTCTCCTGTCCTCCCACCCCTGTCGCTCTATTATCCTGTCCTCCCACTCCTGTCGCTCTATTCTCCAGTCATCCCACCCCTGTCGCTCCGGCCGTCCACAGCCCCGACCGTCCGCTGTCCTCTAATCACCACCTAATGCCACTGCATGTCCTCTAGTCACCACCTAATGACACTGCATGTCCTCTAATCACCACCTAATGACACTGCATGTTCTCTAATCACCACCTAATGACACTGCATGTCCTCTAATCACCACCTAATAACATTGCATGTTTTATAATCACCACCTAATGTCGCTGCATGTCCTCTAATCACCACCTAATGACACTGCATGTCCTCTAATCACCACCTAATGACACTGCATGTCCTCTAATCACCACCTAATGACACTGCAGCGTCATCTAATCACCACCTAATGACACTGCATGTCCTCTAATCACCACATAATGACACTACATGTCCTCTAATCACCACCTAATGACACTGCATGTCCTCTAATCACCACCTAATGACACTGCATGTCCTCTAATCACCACCTAATGACACTGCATGTCCTCTAATCACCACCTAATGACACTGCAGCGTCCTCTAATCACCACCTAATGACACTGAATGTCCTCTAATCACCACCTAATGACACTGCATGTCATCTAATCACCACCTAATGACACTGCAGCGTCCTCTAATCACCAACTAATGACACTGCATGTCCTCTAATCACCACCTAATGACACTGCATGTCCTCTAATCACCACCTAATGACACTGCAGCGTCCTCCAATCACCACCTAATGACACGGCATGTCCTCTAATCACCACCTAATGCCACTACATGTCCTCTAATCACCACCTAATGACACTGCATGTCCTCTAATCACCACCTAATGACACTGCAGCGTCCTCTAATCACCACCTAATGACACTGCATGTCCTCTAATCACCACCTAATGACACTGCAGCGTCCTCTAATCACCACCTAATGACACTGCATGTCCTCTAATCACCACCTAATGACACTGCATGTCCTCTAATCACCACCTAATGACACCGCAGGTCCTCTAATCACCACCTAATGCCACTGCATGTCCTCTAATCACCACCTAATGACACTGCATGTCCTCTAATCACCACCTAATGACACTGCATGTCCTCTAATCACCACCTAATGCCACTGCATGTCCTCTAATCACCACCTAATGACACTGCATGTCCTCTAATCACCACCTAATGACACTGCAGACAGCCCTGCAGACCGGCAATCCGGGGGTCACCATGGGGATCCCGGATTGCCCGGTGACTGATACATGGGATCAGTGCACTGATCCTCCTGTGACGTACGCCACAGCCGAGCTCCGAGCTCCCACGGCCGAGCTCCACATTGCGAGCTCGTAGTTACTGGCCCATGCGGCACGGGATTGGAGCAGGAGAACAGCACGGGATGGGAGCAGGGGAGCAGCACGGGATGAGGGTAGGGGAACAGCATGGGATGGGAGCAGGGGAACAGCATGGGATGGGAGCAGGGGAACAGCACGGGATGAGGGCAGGGGAACAACACGGGATGGGAGCAGGGGAACAGCACGGGATGGGAGCAGGGGAACAGCACGGGATGGGAGCAGGGGAGCAGCACGGGTTGGGAGCAGGGGAACAGCACGGGATGAGGGCAGGGGAACAGCACGGGGTGGGAGCAGGGGAACAGCACGGGATGGGAGCAGGGGAACAGCACGGGATGAGGGCAGGGGAACAGCACGGGATGGGAGCAGGGGAACAGCACGGGATGGGAGCAGGGGAACAGCACGGGATGAGGGTAGGGGAACAACACGGGATGGGAGCAGGGGAACAGCACGGGATGGGAGCAGGGGAGCGGCACGGGATGGGAGCAGGGGAACAGCATGGGATGACGGCAGGGGAACAGCACGGGATGAGAACAGGATCGGTAGTACGGCAGTGCCAGTGCGTCAGGGCCGGGCTCCACTGGCTGTTTCGGCTGTGGACTCCGCGGACACCTGAGAGCTGTCCCGGGCTGCCTGAGGAGTGTCACGCGAGGCGGCCATCCGCGAAATGAGCGACGCTGGTGTCAGCAGCAGCCGACAGCCGGGGATATACTGACATCGCCCACGGATGGTGACGCACGACTACTGTCGTACGGATACTGTTACTACTACTGATGACTACTGTCGTACGGATACTGTTACTACTACTGATGACTACTGTCGTATGGACACGTAGGTATTGCTGGCAAGTGTGAGTACTGACGTCACTACAACACAAGGACGCAGCTCCGCTAATATTGTAATTACAGACTACACTTAATAAAACATGTGTGCCGCGAAATCGACATCTCCTGGTGGTCTTGAAAGGTGATATATTTTCACTTGCTATTTAGGTGCAAGAACGTCTTCTGACTAACGAACAACCAAAAGAGCAGTGAAATCACGACCAACGAAATAGGTAAAATAAATCCAGTATTGGTATACAGAGTTACTGAGTTCTGGGATGCCCGATTCGCTGATATGTTAATGCCGATCCCTGATTAGCTGACACACTGCCGTGTCGTGCCGTGCCTTTTGTCTACGCCGTGTTCGATCATGATAAATCAATACATTCGGTATACAATATGAGATGCTTTTGTCATGCTTGACTGAACACAACACATGATTCATCGCAATTTTACTTTATTTTGATTGACTTATTTTATAAGACATATTCGCAGCTTTAATTCCTTCCTATATATGCTCAGACGCACACATTTCTTCCTTTGTACCGCTCGGGCGCACTCAACCGTGTGACGGTGGAGCAATTAAAAATGACCATCAGATATAAAAATGTTCACACTCTCATTCTTAGAACGGCATTAACCCGCGCACTGCAGGGGCTTTGCGCCGAACACGAACTGCAGGGGGGGGGGTTGATTTCCGCCCCCTCCCCTGAGATCTCGAAAACTACACTACGTAGCGAGAATCGGAAAAAGGCATTTTATCGTTTGATACATGTTCTATCGAAAGTATTTCAGTGTTCTTTTAGGTCAGGTCAAAATTGAGGTCACCAGAGGTCATCAAAAGTCAAATTTTCCCGTTTTTCCCTGCTTTAGGACATCGCTCCAGAAATTCCCATATATCTCAGAAACGATGCTAGTTAGAAACAAACGGAAAAAGCAAACGCCATCCAGTGAAATTTTCAATCCCTACAGTGTCCTCAGATTTGATCTCAGGTCAATATTTGAGGCTCCAGAGGTAAAAAAGGAAAAAAATACCGTTCTTTTGCTAAATCGTTTTTGCTATTAACTTTTTACTTAATAAAGATAACGGAAAACTGTTTATGCCATTGTGTTTATCTTGTCAAGGCGCTTTGAATGATATACATGGTGACTTTGTTAAGTCAACTTAAAAATTTGACCTCAGGTCAAGGTCAAGTGTTGACCCAAGTAGGGCATGTTGCATATGGGAAGACGTATCTCGACGAGACAAACACATTGATGTCCGTTTTACTTCTCTATCTCCATTATGTCGGAAGTTATTGACAACAAAATGATGGTGACCTCGCATGACCTCAAATGACCCAATAGGGGTCACTGAACAAAAATTACTCTTGGATCATCAAAAATATCCTATAATAACATGATCCAGAAGTAATTGGACTAATATCATGCATATCCTTGAAATGGGAAGCATTTGTATATTTCCCCATTGACTTATTATGGGGAGGTTACGAAATTGACCTGACCTTAAGTCACCGATATCAAAATTCCGAGATAAACGAATTGTAAGTAGTTATGCCCTCATGACATCCTGTAAGTTTCAAACTGATCGGTTAAAAACTCTGGCTTTGGCACAACTTCAAACATTTTTGGAGGTGGCGTCACTTGACCTGGTCTGGTGACCTGACCTGAGATGACCCGAGGATATTTTTTTTCTCAAAGTGTGCAAAATTGATGTCCTAACAGGTGTGCAAAAACTCGGCGGCGCTGCGTGCCGCCGTTTTTTTCGCTATCTTTGAAAAACCTGAGGGGGGGGGGGCGGAAATCAACCCCCCTCCCCCTGCAGTGCGCGGGTTAATTCATGCTTAAAATGCAAAATCTTCGCAAACAATAAGAAGTGCATTATAATGCACTTCTTATTGTTTGCGAAAATTTTGCAAATCCGTGGCGCCGCCCCTGATTGTAAGGCTGCGTATTTTTAGGCAGCGTATTGGAGTCGTTACATAATGGTCGCCGAGATCTGTTTCACATCAACGTTATTCCGTCTAATGATGTTCGTTCATCATCTGCACTGAAAGTCAATCTGAATCCAGTAGTTTGGATCCTGGTTTGATTCTGGATTCTCCTCCGGAATTCAATCCGCAGGGATTTAATTTGATTCGAAATAATTCCGCTGGTAAACGTTATAACTGTTGACCTGGTCTTGCATGCATGAATTAGCAAGCTTATGAATACTCAAGCATATAATTGAAAGTGAAGGGAGTGATGAAAATAGTGATGGGCTACGTCCGAAACGAAACAGTGTCTCTTTTAATTTGTTTTTGTAAATACATCAGAGTATATTGTATAATGCTATGGTTTGATTCATTCCTGTTAAACTTTAATATCAATCATCATTTGATATATCAAATCCAGAATCAAACCGCCCCTGTAGCTTAGTTGGGAGAGCGCTGGGCTTCTGACCTCACCCGGTAGAAGCCCAGCGCTGAATTAAGCCCAGCGGTAGAGCCCAGCTCTGATTCAGCCCGGGTTCGAGTCGCTTCGGCGCTCGCTATTTGCCCCTGACTGGAATGGCCTGTGGCCGGTGGCAGCGGTCGCACTCAAGGTCAGGTGACGTCAGAGGGCGGGGCGGACCGTGTCCATGTATGTCGGGCACGTAAAACGTTCGCTTCTAAATTCTGCCGGACGCCAGGAATTGCTTGATTGGGTGGTGGGGCCTGCGCAACAAGCTATGCTTAGCGCGGGGCCTGACCTCGGAAATCCATCCATTCATAAACATTCGGACTAAATTTATAAAATAAAAAAACGGATCCAAACTACTGGATTCAGATTGACTTGCAGTGCAGATGATGAACGAACATCATTAGACGGAATAACGTTGATGTGAAACAGATCTCGGCTCCCATTATGTAACGGCACCAATACGCTGCCTAAAAATACGCAGCCTTACAATCAGGGGCGGCGCCACGGATTTTTGTCAGGGGGGGGGGGCACGTCAAAACTTAGGGGCCTCTATTTGAGGGGGCCTCCATTTGAAGGGCCTCCATTTGAGAGGTGGCCTCCATTTGGGAGGGGACCTCCATTTGAGAAGAGGCCTTTGACTTCCATAGGGCTCCTCTCACCTCCCATCTGGCTTCCAGAGGGCCACTTCTGGACTTCAGGGACACCTCTGACCTCTATAGGACCCCTTTGGCCTAGCCCCCTGACCTTTGACCTCCAGAGGGCCTCTCTGGCTTCCAGAGGGCCCCTCTAGCCTTCAGTGGCCTCTCTGACCTCCAAAGGACCCCTCTGGCCTCCATGTGCCCACCTCTGACCTCCCCTCTGGCTTCCAGATGGCCTCCTCTGGCCTTGAAATGCCCCTGCTGTCCTTCAAATGCCCCCTCTGACCCCCATAGGACCCACTCTGGCTTCCAGGGGCCCTGTGACCTCCGCGATGGGGCCTGCGAGATGGGGCCTCTTTGAAGCATGGAGGGGCCTCCTTAAATGACAGGGGAGGCAAAAATATATGTTTGCCCCCCCTGCCCGACGAGAGGGGGGGGGGGGGGGGCGACTTCCCCCCCCCCCCCCCCCCCGGTGACGCCGCCTCTGCTTACAATAAGACGGCTTTGCTCAGCGTCGGAGCTGTCAATATATCTGATGATTCGATTTACCACGTCCTTTCACCAACTCCCATTCAATTACCAATGCAATTGGCAAGGATCGTCTTTTGCATAGTCTGACTGGCCGCCACCGACGACCAATGCAATATTGGGTCTGAAAAGCGCGAGGATGCCAAACCGCTCTGGGCAAATGATGGCTGTCTGCGCAAGTAATTGGATCTTATACAGCGCCGCATCACATTATAAGTAATTGGATCTTATACAGCGCCGCATCACATTATAAGTAATTTAATCTTATACAGCGCCGCATCACATTATAAGTAATTTGATCCTATACAGCGCCGCATCACATTATAAGTAATTGGATCGTATACAGCCGTGCATCGCATTATAAGTAATTTGATCCTATACAGCGCCGCATCACATTATAAGTATTTTGATCTTATACAGCGCCGCATCACATTATAAGTAATTGGATCGTATACAGCGCCGCATCACATTATAAGTAATTGGATCTTATACAGCGCCGCATCACATTATAAGTAATTGATTCGTATACAACGCCGCATCACATTATAAATAATTGGATCGTATACAGCGCCGCATCACGTTATAAGTAATTTGATCTTATACAGCGCCGCATCACATTATAAGTAATTGGATCGTATACAGCGCCGCATCACATTAGAAGTAATTTGATCTCATACAGCGCCGCATCACATTATAAGTAATTGGATCTTATACAGCGCCGCATCACATTATAAGTAATTTGATCTGATACAGCGCCGCATCACATTATAAGTAATTGGATCGTATACAGCGCCGCATCACATTATAAGTAATTGGATCGTATACAGCGCCGCATCACATTATAAGTAATTTGATCTGATACAGCGCCGCATCACATTATAAGTAATTGGATCTTATACAGCGCCGCATCACGTTATCGCCGCCGTTTTCTCTCCGATATGGCGAGTTTCTGCGGTCAACAGCGTCGGAGCGCATGATTCCGGAAATATCCCACCAGACCATCGACTGGCGGTTCGAGTTTTTTTTTGGGGGGGGGGGGGTGGAGTCTGGTCATCAGCGTGTAATGTCGTTGACCGGAGGGGGGGCGTCGGGTCATCAACGCGAAGTCATTGACCCGGGAGGGGACGTTTTCCCCCCTAATTATCAATTTACAGCCAATGCAGGAACACGTGGGGAGAGGGCGTCCTTGTATTGAATATCCGCCATGTTTCTATGGTGGGGTGGGGGGGGGCAGCATTTACCCCTAATGCCTCCCCCCTGGATCCGCCAGTGGTAAAAGCCAGACAAACCCAATTTTACCTCTTCTGTCGCTTTAAAACATTGTTGTAGCTGTGTTGATGCTGAGTCTATCTCGACTAGTTGGAAAGATTAGTTGTTCAATTTTGAGACCTCTACTCATAGCACCCATGAAATGCACTGGATAGGTACGTAGGTACCTAAGCATGGTGCAAAATGGGTGTCAGATTTAAAATTGGTACCTGAAACTACTTGAGTCTGGATATGACCTGAGACCAAAGTAGCCATGATATGACCAGTTGCTGGGCCCATGGGACAGTCACGGGGGGGGGGGGGATTGGGGTGGGGAGAGGGGAATCATTAGCTGTTTATCCTCCAGCGGCCAGGCTCCAATACCAGGCTCCTATAACAGCCGTCCAGCTGAGCTATGGATGTAATATAGCTGGGGCGTGCGTACTAAAGCCGACCGACGTGATAGGCTGGTATTTTTATGAGCGGCCACAATGTTGAGCTATATCCAGCATGTCAGGACCGGGCTCCACTGCTATGTCTATTTCCTATGTCCGGCTATGTCTAGTTATGTCCTTTCAGGCTTTCAAAAATGATGTGTTTGTCAGGATACCTTCGACCGCTCCCACATTATCACTTTTGCAACAGACCTATTCTCGCAAACGAGCGACAGCACACTCACCCAATATGCTGATACCACACCAAGTTCAGTGATTGGAAGTGGAAAGAAAAATGAACTCACACATCATATCAAAACCATGGAGGCGGTATTGCGTAAGGTGCATGAGTAGTTGTAGTCGCTCGGTATTAAAGTGAACTAAGACCCAGTCAAGCCTTTTAGCACGAAAACATGTTGCACAACCTACCGGTTATAAACGTCGAAATAATAGATGCATATTTCTGAATATGCATTATGCGTGGATGCCAAAAACGGACCCCTGGCTCCGATCCTAGAATCGGGATCTCTGCGACCACCCCTGTGGCACGGGTATCAAAACTTCGCATTGGATGTATAAGGATATTTTTGTTTAAGCCTGGCCTTTGGCAGTGTTTTCCTTGGCTGGCTCCTACCCGGGATATCGCACTCACCGGAGAGTGTTAGCTCAGTCGCAGGCTAACACGTGAACCTGTGCCGACCAGCGACCACGTCCTGTGACATGTCCCGAGGGCATGACCTCGCTTGGGCCAGATATATTGGGATAGTCCTAGTGTGAGCCACATGCCACCTGGGGCCATGAATGGATAGCACAAGATTAGATCATAGGCGTACACAAGGAGGGGGGGGGGACAAACGGGGCAATTGCCCCCCCCCCCCCTCCCCCTGAAGGTCTGTATGTGCCCCCTTTGGTCGAAAAAAAGAAAGATTTTTTTTTGTATTTGTTTAAGAGAAAAATGGTGAAAATATGCCCTTTTAAAAATATAGTGAGCCAAATCCGGTGAGTTTTTGTTTGGTGGGGGTACTTTATGCCCCCCCCCCCCGAGCAAAAATTGCCCCCTCCTGGAGTAAATCCTGGGTATGCCACTGGGTTGGATACTAAAGGCAAACAAACGCACAAACGCACAAACGCACAAACGCACAAATGCACAAACGCACAGACGCACAGACGCACAGACGCACAGACGCACAGACGCACAGACGCACAGACGCACAGACGCACAGACGCACAGACGCACAGACGCACAGACGCACAGACGCATAGACGCACAGACGCACAGACGCACAGACGCACAGACGCACAGACGCACAGACGCACACGCACACACTACATCACGTTTTGGACACTAAGCACCAGTAACTAGCGACTCGACTTCGCTGATTAGGTTGAGTGGAGTGGGTGGGGCGGAGTCGAGTCTACTCACCGTCAGGTGGGGTGGAGTCGAGTCTACTCGCCGTCAGGTGGGGTGGAGTCGAGTCTACTCGCCGTCAGGTAGGGTGGAGTCGAGTCTACTCGCCGTCAGGTGGGGTGGAGTCGAGTCCACTCACCGTCAGGTGGGGTGGAGTCGAGTCTACTCACCGTCAGGTGGGGTGGAGTCGAGTCTACTCGCCGTCAGGTGGGGTGGAGTCGAGTCCACTCACCGTCAGGCGGGGTGGAGTCGAGTCTACTCACCGTCAGGTAGGGTGGAGCCGAGTCTACTCACCATCAGGTGGGGTGGAGTCGTGAGTCTACTCACCGTCAGGTGGGGCGGAGTGGTGAGTCCTGCACGTTTCAATTCGGCCCGCACCGCGCCGGCGACCACGGACAGCAGGATCTCCTGTACCGACTGCCGGGTGACCTCCTTCACCTGACTGAGCTGCTCCCAGTCCAGCCTGCCCAGACACACATCGGTCCTGCTGGCGGTCGGCGCCGCCCCCGCCCCCGCCCCCGCCCCCGGCCCCGGCGTTCGCCACGACTGCAGCAGCCACTGCGCCGCCGTGACCGGCGCCACGAACAGTGCACGCACACAGTTGAGAAAGTATGTCACACTGCCGAAACTGGCCCGCGGCGGCACCGGTCCGGTGGGCGGGTCGGCCAGCACGTGACACAGGGCGCGTAGCAGGCCGACGCCGTCCGACATCACGCAGTGGACTCTCACGAGGAGACCCGTGCGGCGCGGCGGGCCGGCCAGAGTCAGTGCCACAGCCTGCCAGAGAGGCCGGTCCAGCGGCAGATCGTGCCCCGCCTGACCGCCGACATACTCCGTCAGGGCGGCCGAGTCCGCCAGCTCGGGCCCTGCCACCAGGTGGTTCTCAATACGGAACTGATCATCAGCCAGCCAGGCGCTGCCGGTGGCAAACGTGACGACCCGCTGAGAGAGTCGCGCCAGGGCCGGGTGGTGCAGCTGTGCCGACACCACCCGCCGCACCGCCTCCAGCTCGAATCGGTCGTCGAACATGAGCAGCGCCTGCTGCACTGGCGGCGGTGCCTGCCCGCTCGGCTGGCCCCGGTCCATCTCCAGCCACTGGGCGTCATGCGGTGACACCAGGTTGGCCATCATCTCCAGTCGCCGTTTCAGCGGATGGCGGCGCAGTGAAGCGGTGAAGAGGACGCTGGCGCGCCGACCGGCCGCCGCCAGAGGGTACAGCACCAGCACCAGCAGCGTCAGGCAGATCCCCAGCGTCAGACTGAGAGCCACCACCAGGAACGAGCCGACAAACGACCACAGGATGCCCTCGTCCAGAGGGTGTACCAGCCGACGTAGTTTGACGTTCGTCAGGCCCGGGAACGGCGGCGGTGTCTGGCCGGCAGCAGCTGCAGCAGCGGCGGCGGCGGCGGCAGCGGCGGCGGCGGCGGCGGCGGCGGCGGCGGCGGTGGTGGTGGTGGCGGTAGCGGTGGCGGTGGCGGTGGCGGTGGTGGCGGTGGCGGTGGCGGCGGTGGCGGTGGCGGTGGCGGTGACGGTGGCGGTGGCGGTGGCGGTGGCGGTGGCGGAGGCGGGATCCTGAGGTAGCCTTTCAGATAAACTCTCAGGTGGCAGACGTGTGACCGAGTCGGCGGCTGCACAGGACTCTGAGGAGGCGGTGTCCGGCCGGCCGCCGGTCACAGAGGACATCGCTCACCTGAAACCAGACACAGACACTCGTCAGAGGGCTCAGAGAACGAGACATGCACCGTCTGGTGTTTCATGTTTGTCATCGTAAAGGAAATTCAGGAGCACGGTCGTCAACAGGTTCGCTCTAATTAAATGTTTACTGTTTAACTCACACACGCTGTGCCAGTAAAATAAGGCTTTGCGACGAATATGCGAATAGAAGACCGCTGTTTTCAGTCTGTTCTAATTACCTAGGACAAACTATTCCTAATTACGAGCGAGCGCGAAGCGCTCGCTCGTCTTTCCGTGGTATGTGGAAAAATCTGAATATGAGCGGCCCGACCCGGCCCGACCCGGCCCGTGACGACGCTTTTGACAAGTTAATATCTCTGCAACCACACAACCGATTGACAAGCAGACTTCTTTGCTGAGCAGCCCCATCCAATCTACCCTGTTTGAGACCAGTGCGCGTGGTGCGTGCCGCGTGACGGGTGTTGGAAGGTGTTTCCTCGCAATAACTCCGCAACAGCTGAGCCGATTGTGTTCAAATTTGATGTGTGGTTAGGGACCCCTCAGCCGCCACTTTCCCACAAGCTATTGGCGGGTGCCTCTGCACGTGCGCACGTGCACACCCCTATTATATATCTCAGGAACGGCTGAGCCGATTGTGTTCAAATTTGGTGTGTGGTTAGGGATCCCTCAGCCACCGCTTTCCCACAAGTCAGGGATGGGATGCCTCTGCACGTGCGCACGTGCACACCCCTATTATATATCGCAGGAATGGCTAAACCGATTGTGTTCAAATTTGGTGTGTGGTTAGGGACCTCTCAGCCGCCACTTTCCAAAAAGTCAGGGGTTGTGTAAGCCACATGTTTGTTGG
>JAXIVJ010017200.1:25000-26769 GCA_036785665.1 Chirona hameri
TGAATGTGAATGGTGAATGTGAACCTGTGAATGTGAATAGGTGACTTGTGACATAGTGACTTGCATGTGACTGTCGAACTGTGCAGATGTGAATGTGAATGTGACATGTGAATGCTGCAATTGTGAATGTGAATGTGAATGTGAATGTGAATGTGAATGTGAACTAGATGAAAGTGACTGTGACATGAAGAATGTGATGAATGTGAAGAAGTGGAATGTGACTGTGACTTGTGCATGTGAATGTGACATGTGCAATGTGAATGTTGAACTGTGAACTGTGAATGTGAATGTGAATGTGAATGTGCCTAGCAATGTGAATGTGATGTGAGAATGTGAATCGTGAATGTGAATGTGATGAATGTGAATGGGACTCGTGAATGTGAATGTGAATGTGAATGTGAATGTAGAAACTGAATGTGACTGTGACTGTGATGTGACTGAGCAGTGAATGTGAATGTGACATGTGAATGCTGCCTGTGAAAGTGACTGTGCAACGTGACATGTGAACTCGTGAATGTGAATCTGAATCGTGAATATGTCACTGTGAAAAGTCGAATGTGAATGTGAATGAGAATGTGAATGTGAACAAATGTGAAATTAGAATGGAATCGTGAATGTTGAATTGTGAATCTGAGACATGTGCAGTGAATGTCGAAGATCCATGTGCAATGTGAAAGTGAAGTGCACAGTGTGCCACGTGCACATGTCGAATAGACATGTGATGTCGAATGTGAATGTAGACTCCGTGACTCGTGCACTGTGAATGAGACATGTGAAATGTGAATGTGACTGTGAAAGTGCCTGTGAAGTGAATGTGCCTTTGCATTGAGAATGTTACATGTGAATGTGAATGAGCCATGTGACACTGTGCAATGTGAATTGTGAATGTGACTGTGAATGAGACAAGGAATCGTGACCTACTGTGCATGTGAATTGTCATGTGACAGTGAATGTGAATCGTGAAGTCATGTGAATGTGAATGTGAATTGTAGAATCGTGACTGTGAATGTGAATGAGAATGTGAATGTGAATCGATGAAGAATGTGAAAGTGCAATGTGAATGTGAATGTGAATGTGACTAGTGAATGTGAATAGTGAATGTGAATTTGAACTGTTACTGTGAATGTGACATGTGAATGTGAACTGTGAATGTGAATAGTGACTGTGAATGTGAAATGTGAATGTGACATGTGAATGTGAATGTGAATGTGAATGTGAATGTAGACAATGAGAATGCTGAATGTGAATGCTGGAATCGTGAATGCTGAATGTGAATGTGAATGTGAATGTGAATGTGAATGGTGAAATGGAATGAGAAATCGTGACTGTTGCACTGTGAATGTCTGCACTGGTGATGTGAATGTAGCAAGTGTGACATAAGTGACCTGTCGCCCATGTGAACTGGTAAATGTGCACATGTGCAATGTGAATGTGACTGTGGAACAGCTGCACTTGTGACTCGTCGACACTTGTCGAAATGTGAATGTGCAACTAGTGAAATGTCGAACTGTTAACAGGTGAATCGTGACATGTTCAATGTGACTAGTGAATGTCGACTGGTGAATAGTACATGGTGAATGTGCACTCGCTGAACTGTGACATTTGAATACGTCGACACTGTTAAATGTGAACTGTGACATCCAGATGAATGTCGAAATGTGAATGTGAATTTGAATGTAGAATAGTGAATCGTGACATGTGAATGATGAATGGTGAATGTGAAACGTAGACATGTGACTGTTGAATGTGAATGTGCATGTGTACATGTG
>JAXIVJ010017201.1:5000-25000 GCA_036785665.1 Chirona hameri
TTTCCAGGTCAGGTCAGGTCACAGTGACGTCACAAAGCCAATTAGATTGTCAGGATCCCCATCCCGGAGATCTATGTACAACAGAAACGCTTCACAATAGGTACCTCGGGAATTGTTACACTAAGCGTGATAACCTAACTTGAGGTCACATTGACGTCCTTTGCCTTTGACCTGACATGACCTGACATGACCTGACATGACCTGACATGACCTGACATGACCTGACATGACCTGACATGACCTTGACCTTATGCGATGCTGAGAAAGGAAATAGGCCATCATGGGTATCATTCAAACGGCCGTGATACAGCGAATAAACTGGTTCCATTTACTACTACTTAATGCTTCAATTGATATTGATCTTACATGACATGCCATAAGGTCAAGGTCAGGTCACGTTAGGTCAGGTCAAATTCAAATATTACATGAAGTGCTTGAAAATTGTGTCATTTTATTCGCTGGCTCACTCGTTCGAATGATACACATATTGGCCTATTTCCTTCAGGTCAGGTCAAGCCAAGCCAGGTCAGGTCAGGTCAGGTCAGGTCAGGTCAGGTCAGGTCAGGTCAGGTCAAGGCCAGATGAACTCTTTGTAACCCCAAGCTATGGTATCAAACTTGTTTGAATCATCCCAAGGGTAATAGGAAACGTTATAACTATTCACCATCCATCGCTCTGTGCTGAGAACTCGCGTCCCTATAATTGGCTTTGTGAGGTCACTGTGACCTGACCTGACAACGAAAGGACACCAAATTGTCCAGATGTGCTCTAGGTATTCAATTAGATGTATGCAAGGGTTGCACGTCGCTATCCCCCACGAGTTCTGATTATATTGCCGAAGAACCAAAGGGGGAGGGCAAAAAAAGTCCCCCCCCCCCTCCAGCCACTCGAAGATGGCCGGGAGGCCCAGAGGCTGCCGGGTTAAGTAAAAAGGCGCAGGGTTCATAGATTATATTTCACTGTACCAGACATTGTGTTGGGGAATATCGCCAAAATGTCAGGCTTACAACTCATTAAAGCTGTTAATCTAGTAAAACGTAGGTTAGGATTGCTAATTGCTTGGTTATAATACCACAGCTTCAGACGTGGGAACCACATGACCTTTGTCTTTGATGTGAGGTTTTAGCGACATCAGAGGCACAACATTTACTTAACCCGGTATTGACTGGGGTCTCAGCCGGACGCCATTGACTGGGGGGGGGGGGGGGGGGCGTTAAACATCCCCCTGGTTATATTCCGAACCAATGATCTCAGCGAGACGCGCAATACGACATTCGAAAGCTCTCAATGAGACGAATCTAATTATCACATTACAACTATCACATTACAACTAAATTCACATTGAGGTCCCATGTCAGGTCACGGTCAGGTCAAAGGTCAAAGTCGAAGTATTTGGGTGTATGGGCCATACTTTCCATCCAAAGCCTTCGATTGCGACTATGATCTCCCAAAGTGCTCTCAAAGGCATGATACACACCCAGAATGAGCTCAAATGAGATTGTTGGCAAAGGTCAAGGTCAAGGTCAGGTCACAAAAGGTCACTATGCGCAAAATATCTACGAAAGTCATGCAACACATGTGTTATGGTTTATTTGCCATGTATAATTCGATATTGATAGTCATTTTTACTACGGGACTTCATTTAGATGAAGAAGTTAGTGCCAAGTTCAGGTCCAGATCAGGTCACATAAGGTCAAAATTTGTAATTGATAAATATAACTAAAAAGGCGTCTTTCTAGACCAGTTTTGTCTCATAAATACAGTGCTGGCTTTTATTTGTCTGTATCTGGTCAATAAAAGAAGAAGAAAAAACGCAATTTCAAAATATGACGTCATTAGTTACCCATTCTTTATATGCCATCAGTCAGTCAAAAATGCTGATATGATTGTGAAATTTGTTATGGTAGTTACCCATATGTTTTGCTCTTACATATATTCCTCTTTTTAATATCTTTGAAAATGTGATGTTGTTGGCATTCTTCCCCCAAAAAATATATTTTTATATTATTTTTGGGGTCAAAAACCAAAAGCGTCACAAATCCGAGATAGATATGTTGTAGCCCTTGCCATTTTCTATTTTTTGATTTTTTCGATTGGATTTTGCTCAAAATATGTTATTTGTACGGTCTGTTAAAGTTTAGCTGTCTTGTGTGTTAAACACTTGTGTTGTGACGCCACTAAATTCGCTATATCTCGACATTTTTCGACGAAATTGACTCATTTTTGCACGGAAGACGTAAAATATATGTAAAAGAAGGTACCCGAAGTTTCACGTTGACAGCGCTATTGGCTTTTGAGCTATTACGAAAGTTCATCAGCGGGGCGTTAAACCCCCCACAGTCAATGCCGGGTTAAGCTTATTGTCAGCAGTATGCTGAGGCAGGCGTTGCAAACATGAAATATTTTTTCTTCTTTCAGAAAATACTCAAATAATTCAGAATACCTGCCAGCGCCTTACGTTTCATACCAGTCTTTTACGCGTTTCTACTGGAATCAAAGTTTCTGTTTTGGCAAATAAAAGCACATTTGAAGAAAGTTGTAATATGAGTAGAGTGTCGTGAGGGTCTCTTCCGCGCCGTTCTTCCTTTCGCCATCTGTGTGTCGAGTTGACACTGTCAAAAGACATTCTTCCTCACTAGGTTTTCTTGTCTTTCAGTTCCGACTTCGCCAGCGCTCCCGGAGCCAAATGGAACAGGTAAGCCGTATATTTTTTTTTTGCATGAGTGTTGTCTTAGGTTGGACCGGGTCATGCAAAACATATTTCTAGGGCCGGGTCATGCAAAATATATTTCAGATTAATAGTGAAATGTTCATGCGCTATGTCATTACAAGCTTATATTTTTGTCATTTTTATTTGTAAAATCAAATTTGGAGGTGCCAACCGGTCTGTTTTTAGGGATATTTTTGATTTTTTTTCCTTCTTCAATATCGTACATTTTGGCACGAATAATTTGTTTACGTTTTTTTAATATAATTTTCGAATTTCCCGTATGCTGTTTGACAGCCGTAGTGATTTTCATAAAGTTATCATATACATTGAAGCTGTTTCTCCGCATTTCCCGCTAGGATTTTAAGCACCCGCTCGCAGCGCCAGCTATTGAGCGGAATTGCAGTCTATGTACAGTCTCTCTTGAAAGGAACTATTTATTCACTGCGTGCTCGCTCCACCGAACTAACCACAACAGTTTGAGAGCCCCAGCATATTCGGAGCGCCTGATGGCTAGTCCGGTCCGAGAGGGGAAGGTGACCGGTCAAAGGTCGTGTCACCCAGGGGGGCGCAGGTTTGAGGCATCAAAAGAAAGTCGTGCCAGCTGATGTTTGGTCCTCCAATTCCGGAGACACCGAATAGTGAAGAGTTAGCAGAAACCTCAATGTATAAGTGCATTGCCGCCTCATCCAATTACAACAGCGTCTGCTGCGGGTTTGGTTAATAATGCTGACAGGAAGTTAACAGGAACTTCAATGTACTAGTACATTTCCGCCTCATCTAATTGCAACAGCGTCAGCTGCGCCGGTTTGGTCGCATGTGGTTAACAGCAACCTTCATGTATAAGGGCATTGCCGCCTCATCTAATTACCGCAAACATGAATTTCTTATTAGATGCTTATGGAAATGTCCAATTGTTTGAAACGTTTTATAATTAAATTAATTACCAATGGTATATAATGCAAAATATGTCTGGTTCAGGAGATTTTTGTTTACTTAGTTGTCAAACCATGCACCCATTCAAACCCCTGTGTTGAAGCGGCAAACCCGCGCTACCTAGTTATTAAGTTAGCTTGGTGTCACCCGCCCCTCTCGTCCACAACCCACCACAACTTTTTCACGTCTTGCGTCTTGCGTGTTTCACGTCTTGCGTGATCGTGAAATAGAAAAGAAATGCAACTTTTTGGAACCTGGCTCACACGGTGTGGTATTTCAAATATTAACCGTTTTCACGAAGGATTATTGCGCTGAAAAGTTTCTGAAAGATTCTGAAAGTTTTGAAAAACTACACAACTTTAACATGCGATTTGTGGCTAGAAATGTCCATTATAATTTTGTAATATCGCTAATATGTTGAAAAAATTGCGTTTTGGTGGTAATAAGCAAGATAAGTATTGATAGAATCTTCCTGAAAGTTGCAGGAAGATTCAGGAAGTTTCAGGAGGATTATATCAATACTTATCTTGCTTATTACCACCAAACCGCAATTTTGTCAACATATTTTATTCTTACCAACATATTACAAAATTATGAGGGACATCTCTAGCCAAAAAGCTCAGTAAAAGTTGTGTAGTTTTTCAAAACTTGAAATCTTTCAGAAACTTTTCAGAGCAAATAATCCTTCGTGAAAACGGCAATTGTAATTGTTCCTGTTTATGTAATACAAAAACAAAACAAAAACAGATACACACAATGGACTTTTCAACATCCGATGTATTTATCAATTTATGACTCATGAGACGACAAAACAAAAAAGGTTATTTTGTGTATGATTACGTTGACATGTTAAAGTTATTGATTATTTCGCAAATTAATTATTTGACCAATAGTTGCAACAGTCCAATACCAATAATAACGAAATTCGGTTTGGGATTTGGACCTCTAAATCATGACAGTCATTTATATATCCACACATTTGTAAGTGTTTGCGTCAATATCAGGGAAATGGGTAATTCATCTGAAAAAGGCGTGGTACCACATTATAATTCAATTAATTCTGGAAAAATGAGCTCAGTTGCAAACATGTTTTCTTTTTTATTCGGTTTGGGATTTCGACCTCCCAAATCTTTGGAGCCCCAATGTCTGCAGTTACATAGTGTTTGGCGCATAACGATTAAATCGATATATCGCATGAACACCGACCAGCCACCAATCAACAAATGTGTCTTGTCACGAAGCACCTATCGGTAATTTTCAATCGGAAATCAGTTCACAATTGATGAAGGTAATTACTTAAAACTGTAACCACATGCAGAATATATCCCTAATGTATCGCAGTTACAGGTGTATGTGCTTCTATTGAGGAGAATATTGCAGCTGCTGGTACGAGCTACCCATCAAAAGGTGTGCCTTTTCAAGACGAGTGTCGGTATTATTTTCAATTATAAATCCAATGAAAATTGACAAAGTTATAGCTAATAATATTTTGAGCTAAGGGTCAATTCAACGTAAACAAAAAAAACGAACTTTGTAAAATTGTATTGATATATTGCATGAACTTTGCATGAACCAGCCACCCATCAACAAATTCGTATTTTCACGAAGCATCTATTGGTAATTTTCAATTGGAAATCGGTTCCAAATTGACAAAGTTGATACGCTTCGGTGGCGGTTGGTTTAAATAGCGAAAACGAAGTGCGGTAGATATCACAGTGAAGTAGTGATGACGTATGCGAAACGTCACAAGATGTGTCCCTTTAAAATAGCTCCCAATAGCACCAACGGTTTTTGCGTTGAAACTCAGCAACTAAGAGGTTTTGGAAGGAGACAATTCAGATTTGGAGATTTATCAGCACTACCGACAATCTGGCTATCTCAGTTAAACACGAATGTTAAATGTTCACTATTCCCTTTAGCATTATACAAATTAAGGTTTTAAATTTGGGATGATGACGGCATTATTGAGCTATAGACATTTCAATAACGGCCGAAGATAATGGCTATCCCAATTCCCAGTTAAAAACCAATACATAGGTGAAACATTCACTTTAAAGGGAATAGTTCACATTTAACATGGGGTTTTGAACTGAGATAGCAGATTTGTAGAGCATATGGAAAAATGGGTTATTTGAGAGATAAAAAATTAGCTCCCTACGTTAAAGGGAGTGTGCCTACTGTTTTGTAATGTCAACAAAAAAAATCATACGGTAAGTAGCTGTTGGTTTGATTGTTGTATATAATGAATTTCACATCTGGAGCCCCTTTAGTTGAATTTTCACTTATATTGTTTTTTGTTTATATTTGTTTCGATATCTATAAAACGATCGCCACTATGGTGATGTTATGTAAAACGGCGCACATAAGACAATACAATTACGGTCACATCATGCAAGATAGAAAGACGAGTTTTGCACAGCCCGTTCTTGCCACTGTGAACTTTATTATGTGCAAGTTTCGTAGCTCTGAATTGATATCTTCTTCAAAAAATGGCCATCGGCCATCATCGAAATGGCCATCATCGAAAAACATGATGGCCGTCCAGTTTCTGTTCGGCTGCTGCTATCAGCGTGCACGAGCTGTTTTGTTGAATTGCTATTGGCCGGCGCTAACAATATGCTAGCAGTTTAATCGATAGTTGCAGTGATTCTAGTAGCGGAAGCCCTCTGGAGTCTACCCGATAACTTTTTGCTCCCAAGCAAATTCCTGGAGTCTTTGAATATCTCAGCAACTAGGGTGAATCTGGAGAAATGAAGTATTGGTTCAATTCAGTAAAATTGTGCTCTATAGACCAGTGTCAATAACCCCAACTAAGCGATGTGAGTAGGCACACTCCCTTTAAAGGGAAATAATGACCTTTTTCCACTAAAATGGAGTTAGCACTTGAAATCGCCAGACGAGATCAAAATATATTGCAAATTCATCACATTTTGCATGAAAACTTTCCTACCGAAAGATATTTCAAGTTAAAGTTGATAAGCGTTCCACACTTTTAACGACCGGTACTTGCACTATTTCTGACCTTTTGACAAGTACTTTTGGTCCTCATCAAACTGCGGGCTTTTCCCGTATTGTTTTTTTACGCAATGGAGTGGAAAATATATTGTGCGTTCTGCTTGTTGTGATTATATGCCCGACGATCTTCTAAAACTAACAGCGATTGGAAAAAGTGGCAATAAAATCGGAAGCTCATCGATGCACATCAACGCGGCATAGTTAGTGGTTGCGACCCTCAATTTTTGAAAATCGATTCATTTGTTTTCAACATTAGGAGTTGTGTATAGTTTGTCTGTGGCTGTATATAACACTATGCTTTATTTTATCATGAAAAATAATTATTTTTCCCAAAAAAACTAACGAACAATAACACAAAACTGGCAATTAAATCAGAAGCTCATCGATGCACATCGACGGCGACCTATTTAGCGTCGGCAATTTGTTTACAAAGTCATTGTCATGCTTCTCGGCGCACTTAACCATCTCGGCGCACTTGGCGAGTTGTTCCTGATTAGTATACCCAAGTCCCGTAGCAGGCTTTGTTAATGACGTCACTGGTGCCATTCTTGTGTAGCATTGCAAAATATATCTGATTTCGAGTTGAAAGCTAGTTAAAGACTTATTCAAATTATTGTTTTTAAGGTTGAATTTTCTTGTTAATCATTATTAAAGGTATTTTATCACTGTATTTCATAGTAGTTGACACTTCAGAAACTTGTGACGTAATAATATTGTATCCAATATGCATTTCCCTCACCTTTGCTATTGTGGCGCAGTGCCGAGTGCTTTGCGAATACTAGCTTGCCTGGGGTTCAATTCATTCCGCTCTTATTTTATTCGAGTTGGTATAGTTTGCATGTTGTTGTTATTCATGACTTATGCTGATAGTCAGTCATGCATCACGGATGCTTCACGGACTGCTTCACGGATCAGAGCGCTGCTCGAACGCACGCTAGTAGCGCTTTCGTTCTCCATGGCAACCAGGCGTGAGCCAATGAAAAGCCAGAACGTATTCCCTTTCTGGCTTTTGATTGGCTGACGCCTGGTTGCCATGGAGAACGAAAGCGCTACTAGCGGGTGTCCGAGCAGCGCTCAGTTTGATCGGAAATGTCACAGAGCCTCCACAAATGCCGCACTCGATGTTAACAATGGTAGGGAAGGACGAATTTGTCAATGACCTTCATGAAGTACACAAGGTACTTGTTTTGTATTTTTTCCAAACTTACAACTTTGAATTTGGGAATAATTTTATTTAATTCTTAAATTTAAATAAAATAATTTTAAAAACATAACGGTAGCCTAAGAAATTGTTGCTAACAAAATCAAAAGGTCATTATTTCCCTTTAAGTAATTTCGACACATGATTAGTTTGCCCCTTTTAGAAGACAAAGTTTCATTTCCCCGAAACCTCTTCGGTAGTAGGTCCCTACCTCCGCCGGGCGGGCGCCGGAAGTAGGCACACTCTCTGGCACGTAGTATCTGATCACGACTCCTCGTTAATATCCGCTCAGCCGCCCGGGCGGCGCGGCGGCCCCTTGTCAGAGACTGTATTGGCGTCAGGCGGAGCGGGGCGGAGCCAGAAGGCCAGCTGCTATCGTACGATGTCTCGTGAAATAGAAAGCGAAACTTACTTATTTCTCCACATATATCCATCAGTTGTTCAAACCAAAGTCATATTCGTAGTTTTGAGCTCAAGATGGTATGGTTGATGGTGAATTTCAAGACAACTTTCAAGGTGACCTATTCCCTTTATTGGACGCGCCGCCACTGCTCTGCAGAGAGGTGGCAGTAGCACCCACACTTGGGAATGTAAGCAATTCCATCTTTGCATAGCGCAGCTTGGCAATTCTAGCAGCACACTCAGAACAAGATTACTTCTTTAGCACTTGCCTGAGTAATTTCGCATATCCTGTAGTACTTTTTCTATGACCGTGTCCAAATTGGCATTTAGTCCAAATCAAAGGCATTGGCTGCGAACATGACATTTCTCGCGGCTCTCCAGTCAGCATGTTGCCAGCCACAGCCCACAGCACTCAGTCGTGTGTCGCCGCCAGTCGCCGCGCTGACGGTCTGAGGTGCGCTAAATGAATCAACGACGCTGATCAACGCTTTTTTTGACACGGTCATCAGCAGCAGGACCAGGCCATCAGCAGTCGCCCTGACGTGCGCCACTGAATGCCGCTCCTGCGTCGGTCAGCGCCGCATTCACTGTCCGCGCCCGAACGTGGCCATTATGCCGCTCCGTCGACAGGCGACAGATTTACAGAGCGTTGCGTGAGCTGCGTCGGCGATGCTGACGCAGCGTGGAGGTTCGACGCAGCGTCATGCGGTGTTTTTGCTCTGCTCACGTCGTCCATTGATGCTGATAGTAATTAATAGTAACATATTATTTGGCTCCGGTGCTCTGTAGATATTGTTCTCGCTTTGTCACGTATAAATACGCATTTAATTGGACTAGGCCGTAGGGACTTCCCTTGTTCGAAACTAGGGACTTGCCTAATTGCCTTAGTTTCTTAGTTTCCGACGCTCCGTGTCCTCCGATGCCTCCGTGTTATCACTTTGCCGAGAATAATTGTGCGTTGTCAAGGAATATAGGACGGGGAGGTTCACTAGTTTGAAAGAAGAAGGTACTTCCCTGGTGTCTGCGGCAATGTCCGTTCACTAATGGTTTGTCTTCGCGTTGCAGTGTTCTCGTTTGGGACGTGCGGCGCTACAGGCCGCTTGGGACCCCAGCAGCGGGCATGTGATCTGGCCTACAAGAACCGAACCGACTCACATGTGACCGTGCTGGATGCGCGCTACTACAAGGGAGTACAGCGCTGGCGTGTGCCTGCCACCGGAGTCTACTCGTGAGTTTAACCCAGCTGTCACTGGGGTATTTTTTGTAACACGACTCACTGGGGGAGTCTTTTTAGCCCCCCCCCCCCCCCCTTGTATCTTCGGAACCAATAAGACGATCGCGCTAACTCAAACGGCAATCGATATACCTGGAAACTTCATCGACACAAAATCAATTGTGTTGACCTGGAGGTCACCGGTGACGTCACATGTCAGGTCAAGTACAAATATTTTAACGTTTCTGATATAGCACGGTTTTGCCGTAACTATGGAATTAGAGAGGCGTGCAATATATAGAATGCCTTAATACATGTAACAAAGATCGGAAGCTACACATGTCACCATTCCCGTACATTGTATTAAGTGAGGTCATCTCAGGTCAAGAGGTCAAATTGCAATTTTTGGTTCAGCATGTTTTGCGATGCAAGTTTCTAACCTAAATATTCATCCTGAGCACGACAAAACACCCTAAAACTTCGTATATGCAACCCAATGCTCAATAATGGGTCCATAGGTCATGATCAAGGTCACCAATTTTCACAATTGTAGGTATTATTTTATGACACTGAATCATACGACTGAAATGCAAATGTGCAGCCTTACTTAGGCTTATTTTTTTCTCTCTACCTACCTTGTCTCTACCTTGTGTTACTTTTCATGCACGTTATTGACGTAATCAAGATCGTAGCAATATATTGTAAGCTCTGCCGCAAACTATGTGTTTTGTGGACGGACCATTTTGTTTTCTTTGAAAGGTCATAAGTTAGTAGCCGTTGAAGATATTGACTTGAAACTCGCTACACATATGCACTACACTAGTATCTACCATATATATTCCGTTTTTTTAATGATCACAAACTTCGAACATATTTTGAAAAATATAATTTTAACTTTCAGAGTTTTTGAAAAACCCGAGATGCAATAAATGCACATTTCGAGATAGCAGTTTGATAGTACTGTTCATTAGTTGTTATTTGGTGTATGTAAAGTGTAGTTATCTTTAAAACAGTATTGTCTACAATTGTTTAATGTACGACATAATTTGGCTGTCGGAAGTGACGTCACTATGACGTCATTTTCTCGTGACACATTATAACCCCAAAACAAAATATTTTGGCTCACATATAATGTAAAAATGATGCCCGGAAAGGTAGTGAAAGTTTGGCGTCGATAGCTGCCTTCGTTCTTGAGATATTCCTAATTTTCCTCAGGGGGGGGGGGGGGGGGTAACCCCCCAAGTGACTCGCGGGTTAAGTGGGTTTTAGCCTATATTGAAGGCTTGTATTCAGTACAAAGATGTGTAAGAATTGTGCCCCTTTTCCTTTTAGATTTATGCATTATTTTGTTTCACGAGAAATTCGCTACTGCGGAATGTTTTCCGCATCAAATATTTTCCTCCGACCGTCGCGGACGTTAATTATACACATTACACGTTAATTATACACATTGACGGTAGGGGCATCTATACACATTGACGGTGGGGGCATCTATACACATTGAGGGGGGGGGGCATCTTTGCGACTCAGTTTATGCTTAAACGTACGAATTTAATGACTGAACAGAAATTGTATAAGAAGCACAGTTTGCCATTCGTTTCTTTCGAGGTGTTTGTGCTTAACCCGGCATTGACTGGGGTCTCAGCCGAACGCTGGGGGGGGGGGCGTTAACCCCCCCCCCCCCCTGGTTATCTTCCGAACCAATGATTGCAGCCAGACGCGCAAGGCGGCATTCGATAGCTCTCAATGAGACGAATCTTAATCATGCTGACATATTTCAAAGTGAGGTCGTTGACCTGACCTTGAAGTCAGGTCACGGTCAGGTCAAAGGTCAAAATCGCCGTATTTGAGCTTATGGGCCATACTTTCCATCTAAAGCCTTCGATTACGACCATGATCACCCAAAGTGCTTCCAAAGGTATGATACATATCCTGCATGAGCTAAAGTGAGATTATTGACCACGGTCAAGGTCAGGTCACAAAAGGTCACTATGCTCAAATTATATACGAAAGTCATGCACACATATTTGTTTGTTTGATGAGTTATTTTCCACGTATAATTCGACAGTGATAGTCATGTTACCACCTTATTTCATTTACCCGATGTTAATGTCAAGTTCAGGCAAGTGTCAATGAAGGTCAAAAAATTTATTGATAAATCTAAATAAAAAAGGCATGTTGCTAGATCGATTTTGTCTCCGAAATACAGTGGTACCATCTATTTGTCTGTATCTGGTCAGAAAATCCCAACAACGAAATTTGTAAATATGACGTCATGAGGTACCCATACTTTACATGCCATAAGTCAGTCACAAATGGTGATATCATTCTAAAATTTGGTTTGGAGTTTCCCATATGTGGTTCTCTGAAATATATTCCGGCTTTTTGAATATCTTTGAAAATGTTAATTTGTGGGCATTTTAAGAGAAAAAAAACACTCTTTTGAATTTTGAGGGGTCGAAAACCAACATTTTCATAAATTCAAGATAGCCATGTTGTATGTAGTCCTTGCCATTTGCTATCTTTGGACGTTTTTGGATTGTATTTGCTTAACATTTGGCATCTGTACGGTCTGTTACAGTTTAGCTGATTTTGGTGTAAAACTCGTGTGTAGTGACGTTACTAAATTCGATATAACTCGTAATTTTCGACGAATTTGCTTTATTTTTTTCACAGAAGACGTAAACATGATTTGGAAGAAGGTAGCCGAAGTTTCATGTTTCATGCTCTATTGGCTTTTGAGCTATTACGAAAATTAATCAGGGGCGTTAAACGCCCCACCTTCCCCCGCCTTCCCCCGCCTTCAGTCAATGACAGGTTAAGCTTTAGCAAGCTGCAAGAAATGTTCCATGGCATTCAATACAAAATACCATTATTAAGATGATTTGAGCCCATGATTCTTAAAAACTGTATTAAAAGCAACCTCCCGTTATATTTTTGCATTGACTAGTATTTGTCATTATTTTCTCAGCATCCTGTGTACTACGTTTGATGTTCTCTACTACGTAGCAAGTAACATTGTGTGGACTCAAGCAAAACATACTAGGTCACTTGCAATATATTGCGGTGAAAGGCGAAAATCTTGTAAAATGTGGTTCAGCTACGCCTAGTTATGCCAACCATGCGAATCTCAAACGCATGGTTTTCCCAACAAAAGATTGTTCTATAATTATAAGACCAATGGAGACAAATAATATCCCTCACGTGAGCATCTTTGCCACCCCAACCTCCGTTCAGGAGTTCCCTGCACGAGGTACAAAATTATAACCACCAAAATCGTGATCATCGGCCAAAATGGGGGCAGGTAGGTGTTGTCATAATTGTACCCGAAAACTGCGTCTTCGACGAAAAAATCGGCGTTCGCCTCTATGCCTATACGTGTATTGGCCATTGCGTTTGGCTATATGTAAACTATTCCCTATTATTGTATTTCCCTTAGATCTAACAATGACTGATGCAACAACCGAAATGTTTTCGACGAAATCGCAAATATTGAGCTAAATCATGATGATTTATGGTGTTATCCACGACTCAGCCTGTAGCGAGACAGATAATGGCTTTACAAGCTGACGTTTATCTACAATAGAGCTTGATAATTTGTTCCAGCCATCCCATATTCCCTGCTGCAGATCATTTATCAATGTTCTGCTGTTTATTTCGTCAAGAACCGCGAGGTTATTTAGATGGTAAAATATGGTGATTAGAAGAGTATATGTCAAATTCAGACTTGTGCCTGGATCCAGAAGTTGGATCTGGGATCCCAGTTGATCGCTCGGCATAAAATGCATGAAGATATTGGATCCCAGTGTATCCCTCGGCGTAAAATGTTCCGGGATCTGGGATCTTTGTGGATCCCTCGTCTCAAAATATATCAGGATCTGGCACGGCATAAAATATATCAGGATCTGGAATCTTTGTGGATCTTTCGGCGTAAAATAAATGTAGATGTGGGGTCTTTCTAGATCCCACGCCTTAAACAGGATCTAGCATCTTTTGGATCCTTTGCCTTAAAATGCATGTATATATTGGGCCTTTGAGAGTCTATCAGCTTCCTGGTTATCTGGGATCTCAGTGGATCTCTAATTTAAATGAGCCTCAGATCTTGAAACACAAGATGCAGGGACTGACATCAACATTTGTGGTCTCTATGTTGCGTATGTAGTATGTACTATGTATATAATTCATACCTGCAAATTACCTTGTACATATTAGCAAACATAGAGATTGTACTGAATTCTCCCATATTATAAAATTAGCAAGAAGTAGGTATCTTATTAAGGTACCTACTTCTTGGTTATTTAATACTTTTGCCTGGATCCCGAAGTTGGATCTGGGATCCCAGTGGATCCCTCGGCATAAAATGCATGAAGATCTAGGATCTCAGTGGATCCCTCTGCGTAAAATGCATGAAGATCTGGGATCCTCCTGGATCCTTCGGCGTAAAATGCTTCAGGATCTGGATTCTGGGATCTTTGTAGATCCTTAGTCTCAAAATATATCAGGATCTGGGATTGTTGTGGATCCTCGGCTTATTGTGTACCTGGATCTGGTTCACCATGTGGTTCCCGGCACACAGGACACAGAGATCCGGATCTCAGCTGGATCCCGGGATCCAGGATCATGTCTGATGTAAATGTACTGATGTAAATGTATGTAAATGCCTTCCTGCTTTTGATTTTCCTTTGTTATAAAACATCTTAAAATATGTCCTTCATTGGGAACAATGAGGGCAATGCAAAATGTAATTGTAATCAAAGCCAGTATTTGGCTACAAGTGCGCCAGTGGCGGATCCAGAGGGGTATGGGGCCATGTCCCCCCCCCCCCCCCCTCTTGAGCCTTGAAGGGGTGGCGGCCCGCACATGGCCGATCGAAGTGACTCGAAACGAATTTCACTCCGTTTTCAAACAAATCGCAAGTAAATTTGCCCACTCTGACCTCCAGAGGACCCAGTCTGACTTATAGATGGCCCACTTTGACCTCCAGAGGGCCCATTCTGGCTTGAAGAGGGCCAATTTTGGTTTGCAGATGCCCATTTCGGCATGTGAAATGCATATTTTGCATTCAAATTCTGGGCTATATTTGCATTCAAGATCAAAAGGGCCCACCGAGGCTTAAGGGGCCCACGAAGGCCTGAGGGGGCCCACTAAGGCCTGGGGACCCACTTGTGTACGTGGCCCTCTTCTTGACCCAATCCTGGATCCGCCACTGAAGTGCGCTGATCTTACTACATTCAGGGCAGATGTTGCCTTTTGAAGACAATCAAATTAAGCACTTGTGAACAACACGAATATCTCCAGGCATGAGTGGTTTATCGCCGTGGTGACTTCACTTGTCTCTGATATCAGCGTGCGGTTGGTTTCCTGCTGACATCACATATGGCCTGTGTCCCGCAGGCTGGTGGCCCACGGGGCCAGCGGAGGGCAGGGGGTTCGACTCCACCAGCCGAGTCAGTCGCGCCTCCTCCGCCGTGTCCGTCGTGTCCCTCACCAAGGAGGATGAGGTCTACATGGTGGTTGGCCAGGAGGGCACCAGTGCCTGCAACAAGCTCACTCAGGTCAGTCCCGAAGGACACTGAAAGGAAAGAGGTTTCGTTGTTCATAGTGGTGGCTCTATTTGTTACTTGATATTTTGTCGGTGATAAGTCGTGTTAATGAGGAATGGAATTCCAATGATAGTGTGCCGCCCATGCTGCACAGAGAAACGTGCAACGGCCAGGATTCCCGTGATGCGAGGGGGCGAGAGATGAGAAGCCCTGATGCTGTTCAACAACTTCAGCAGACGGCTGATGCAAGCATACGGGGCAGGGGCTATCGAGGGCCACCGACATAGGACTTGGTAGCTTAGACTCGCTGGGTTTGAAGCGAAAAGAAAGGAGTCGATTGTGAATTATGCTTCACGCGATCCGCGATATCACCCGATCATCAAACGTAATTGTCTTCTTCCTTTATTGTTTTTGTTGTCCACCGGTTCGGCCTTTTCAGTGCGTTAGGCTATAATTGCATATTTTGAAGAGCTACGCAAAAGAACAAATATACACTGAGATATAAGCGGTCGATAACAGCGATAGGAAGGCGGGAAGTGTGAACGTTGTTGGGATCTCGGTCTTCGTCTTTTATGTTTGCGACGGCCTATGTCTGATCGTTCTCGTATGAAAACCACGCAAGGCGTTGGTGCTCTTTCCATTTAATGTTTGACGTCTATATATGTATTTTGTCCTGGGGAGTAAAATAATTTACAAATAACCGACGCTAACACACCAGACATTAAACACATACATCAACATGCATACAATGAATGACTCAGATGCACGTTTGTCACTGGCAACTTTTGGATGGAGGTCGTGGCAAATTTGAACCGACGGTACGAGACGTTTCTGGGTCATTCTTTACAACGTGTGCGTAATGTGTACTGAACGACGTCTACAAATATCAGGAAGTTCCTGGGAGTCACCTGAGACTTGTTCAACTATTTACCGATGAAAATTGAAGGGCGTGACTTGGCTGTGTATGTGATTATTGACATAAGCTGCCTACCCCGAGTGATCTTCATACTACTGGCATTTAACTCCACGATAATTTGATGATCGTTTGCTAAATGACATACTAACCAAGTGGAATTGAATCCTTTCCATGGAAGTTCGATCTCAGCTTTATCCCGTATCCCGTATCCCGTATCCCGTAATTCCGGTATTCCGTTCGTGTTTTCTACCACATAGTGGCCAAATTGAAATAACGTTATGCTACTTGTAGTTTTTGACATTTTGAATTGTGCTACATTTTATGAATTGTGCTTTGTGACAAAGAATAAATATCCTGACTCCTGAGCACAATGCTCAGGAGAAACCGCGGTATTTCGGCGGTATTTCAAGAATGATATTATTTGTGGTTCAGAGTAGTCTCTTCTCAGATAGCTCAGATACCTCTATATCTAAGCTGTAATGAAGGCGGTCTATAATTGCCATAGTGGTTATATTAATTGATATATCTGTGGTCTTTTCGAAAGCTAGCTGCTCAGGCTTTCAGCATAATTGTCACGCTTGGCGAAAGACACGTTTGCCACAGATACTTGCTAGCGTGCTCTCAAAATGCAGGCATTGATTACCGTGGTAATGCTTGTGTCTGCATTTTTGCAGTGTGATGTTCTCTTTATACCATTCATTGAGCCATCGGCTCGCA
The DNA here is from genome assembly GCA_036785665.1 of Chirona hameri. Lineage (NCBI taxonomy): Eukaryota > Metazoa > Arthropoda > Thecostraca > Balanomorpha > Balanidae > Chirona > Chirona hameri. Next base: position 21,651 of record JAXIVJ010017201.1, read on the forward strand.
GTATTATTCTCGGCTGTGATAGAAGACGTTTTTCATTAGGCGTGAACAAGTGTGGCCCGCTTGCTCCGCAATGCGAAGGTAACCAAGTTCCCGTATCCTGTATCCCGTATCCCGTATCCCGTATCCCGTATCCCGTATCCCGTATCCCGTATCCCGTATCCCGTATCCCGTATCCCGTATCCCGTTCTCGTCCCGAACATCACCAATCTCGGGTAGGCTTTACAATAAAGAGTTCGGAATTTAAATACGCGTCAATTTGGTATCCGCTGACGGTGGTTCATTTTTTGCTTAGCATGCTTTTCACTATTCCGAGGTTTTGCCGACGCAAATTGATCTGGAGCGAAATATTTCGATGTAATGCTTTATTACGCCGAATAAAAAAGGGCTGAAAGCGTGATATTAACTCTCGCCCTACGGGAGTTTTTTTTCACCTTCGCCCTAGGGGGTGCCTGACAGCCCCCTGTTAACTTCCAAACCAAGCAACTTAGAGCAATGCGGTAAGAACCAGCATGTTGCCTGTCATGAGCGGAATGTAACAGTATGCGATATTTAGGTTTCAGGTCAACGGGTGACCTTCCAGGTCAACGGGTGACCTTCCAGGTCAAGTGAATGACCTCGGATTTACCACGTCCAGAACAACGATTTTGCTCTTCAGAAAACCTCAAAATTAGAAATCGATAAATGTAAATAAAAAGGCATGTTTCTAGACCATTTTTTGGCTCAGAAATACAGAAAAGGTAATTATTGTTCGTATCTTGTCATAAAAGTCAAAACAAAGTTATTAAAACAAATGACTTCACCCGTTTCTTACACTTAGTGAGACATCACTCAGTCAAAAATGAAGATATTGCTTTAAAAATTTGATATGGGTTCTGTCCATACTCAGTTCTCTCACATATATTCCGGTTTTTCTAACATCTTTGAAAATTTTGATTTTGTTGGGATTTGTCCCAAAAAATAAGTTTTTTAAAATTTTAGGGGTCAAAAACCCAAACTTTTGAAAATCCGAGATTGCCATTTTAAAGAGAATGCCATTTTGTATCTTTGGTGAATGGCGTTTGCAATTACTTTTAAAACTCTGTTTTCTACCATTTTTCAAATATTTATCGTTTTTCTTCCAACATGACGTCATCAAAACATGATTATCTCCGAAACTACTTGACCAATTTCGATTTAAAAAAATACAGCTTACGTATAATTGTTGTTAACTCAGCTACCGAAAATTTCAGCAAGATGCACTGCATGTGTAAAAGTTATTTTAAAAAAACCTCAGGGGGGCCTGTCAGGCCCCCCCCCCCCTCCCTCCCCCCGGTAGAGCGAGGGTTAACACTGCCATTATAACGTTCATGTTTGTCAATATGAATATATTTTGGGTGGTTATTGGTCAGAAATTATTGCGCTTTACAGCTGTATATTTTGTTATTGTCTACCGCCCTCCGTTATTGACAATATGGCGGTGTGATGAAATACATATTCTAAAATGGTCAATTTATATATTCCTGGCCGATTTAAGCTATTCAATATTTAACAGAAAGCTTCGGTTTTCATGCATAATAAATCCGGTACCTTCGTCTGCAAAATTACGTTTGTTTCATCTCGTCACGTCCCATCCGTTCGGGGCACTAAATTAAATCGTGAAGTACGTCATAAAACCGTGATTTCCGTGTGTGTAGCCATTAACTTTGCACGCGCCACGCCACAATGGTCAATTTGTAAGTAGTTTTGCCCAGGGAAGCAACACATACCGCTCGATTACCGTCGATTAACACGCGACCTGGAGGGGGGACGAAATCCGACCACCTCTAAGGTTTTTCGAGGATAGCGCAAAAAACAGTGGCGCGCAGCGCCGCCGCTTTGTGCATACCTATTCAGAAATGAACTACCCACATTATGTAAAATTATTGATTTCGGATCATCTCAGGTCAGGTCACCAGACCAGGTCACGTGATGACCCCACCTCCAAAACGTTTGCGGTAGTACCGCAGCCACAGTTTTCGCACGATCGGTTTCAAACTTGCAGGATTTCATAAAGTCATAGATACCTACAATTTTTATCTCGGATTTTGTATATCTGTGACCTAAGGTCAGGTCAATTTGGTGACCGTCAACACTGTTTGGTCAATAACTATCGACATACGGATGATAGAGAAGTGAAAACGGTACCAATGTGTTTTTCTCGTCGAGACACGTCTCCTAATATGCAACATAACCTATTTAGGTCACCACTTAACCTTGACCTGAGGTCAAATATTTCTCAGTTGACCTAACCTGGTCAACATGAATATGATTATAATTGCCTTAATGATGCAAACACGATGGCGTCAAACGTATTGCTTTATCTTTATTAGGTAAAAAGTTATTTGCGAAAAACAACTTTGCCAAAAAATAACCCTTTTGACATTTGATGGCCTCTGTAGCCTAAACTATTGTCCTGAGCTCAAATCTTAGGCACTATCTGCGATTGAATTTTTCAAGAGCTTTCGATTGTTTTTCTCCGTTTCTTCCTAGCTATCGTAGTTCCCGAGATATTTTGGGGTGTTCGAAGCGAAGTCCTAAAACTGGAAAATCTGACCTTGATGACTTCTGGTGACCTCAGTATTGACCCGACCTAAAACAAAACGAAATACTTTCGAAAGAGCTTGTGCCGAGCTATCTAATGCTGTTTTCCGCTTGTCGCTACGTTACGTAGTTTTCGAGATCATAGGGGGAGGCGAAATCCCCCCCCCCCCCTCCTCCTACAGGGCATGTAATTATCAGAGGCCCCCCAGGGCGCGTGTTAAGGTGTTTTACTGGTTTCTAACTTTGAGAAACATGGCAAGTACGCAAAGCATGATAAGCGTCTCGCCTTTGTCAACTGCAAATACGGATCGCGACGTCTTTGTACACACCGGAGACTCCTGGACGGCGATATTACACGCTCCGGCGCATACGGCGCTCCGGCGCATGTTGTATCATCAATACAGTGACGGCGACATCGCAGAATGTACAGGATGCCGTACAGGATGCGGGGGCCGGGCGGCTCGAAAGCGGCTGCCATATTGCTGCCAATGCGCCAAGATGGCCGCGGAGGTGGTGCGGTGGCGTTTACATTCCAGGAATTGATGTATAGGTAGTTAGGGATAGTACTTAAAATGTGGACAAACGATCGTCGTTGTAACAAAGGACCTGTTGTGAGCGATCCGATTGAAGTGTTAGAGGTTCACTGAAGTGAAACGTCGAAGGCGTGCTGTTTGGGCGGGATTTATTAGTGGAGAGTACGACTTAGCGCCAAGTTCACGTCTTCTAAGGCATGCAGAAACCAAAGAAGCAACGTACCTGAAAATTGATGAAAAACTAAATTTCCGATCAAT
>JAXIVJ010017202.1:0-17500 GCA_036785665.1 Chirona hameri
TGTACAAACATTAGTGTGTAATTGTGTGTTTCCACGTACGTATGTAAATAAGAAGTTATGTATACTTGTTGATTAATCTAACAAATGTCGTCGGGTAAGCACCATTAGGAGAGCAATATCTATCCTTATAAACAGTACATAATACATCACAGTATATAATATAAGAGTTTCTCATCAGTCACTGAATTCATATTATTTATGCGTAGTGCAGACTCAGTTCATTGCAGGTCATGCCCACACAAATCCAATGCCCGTCTCATCATAAAGGTAAACTTCACGTTGTGCGCTGGTATGAAGAAGGGACAGAATCTGCCATCCTTCCCGCACGTGACTTAAATCTGAGAAGATATCACGATCAAGGATTCAACTATCGCATGGCTCAGCAACAACACAGACCCTGGCGGATCCAGCCGTCGTTTTTGTTTGTTTGTTTGTTTGTTTGTTTTTTGGGGGGAATTGGTGGGAGGCACTGGCGGATCTTCTCTCTGTGGGGGGCATCTTTTTGTGGCAAAAAGGTACCCCAACTTTTTTCTCCGCGGATTTGGGCCGGTCGCCTTAATTTGATATTTGAGCTTAAAGGGAAAAAAATTAAAGTTTCACCTTCAACATTAGTTTTAAACTGAGATAGCAGTTTTGTAGCCCGTGTTGGGAAACCCCTATCTGCAAGTTTTCTTGACTGAAAAGACTTTCCAGCCGAATATATTTGATTTCTTGGCGAAGGAATGCGGTGCTGTCGAAAGAAAACTTGCAGATAGGGGTTTCCCAACACGGGCTACAAAACTGCTATCTCAGTTTAAAACTAATGTTGAAGGTGAACTATTTCCTTTAAGCTCAAATACAAAAAAAAAAATAGTACTGGTTCTAGCCCGGCCAGAGGCTATACCATCAGCCAATCAGCTTTCAGTTGGTGCTAGCAAGCGAACCGCCGGCCGCCGGTTGGCACATCTCCAATGCGAGTCTATCCTTACGCGACTACTTTCGAATCTGATTGGCTGAACCATTGTTTACATTTGCGTGACGTCAGGACTCTGACTCAGAGAGTATGCATATAGTTTTGATAAACAATAACAATGTACGGCCTTCTGTCCTGAATCGGCGCGATATAAGGCCATTTTTGACAATATAAAAATGAATTGTATTACAAAATATCTTCAAATCGTGTTTGGTAAAACATTTCCAAGGTGAACTATTTCCTTTAAGAAATTCACTTATCAAATTCACAACAACAAAAATTGTGGATTTTTGTCTTCCTATTTGTGTATTATTATTATTATTAGTATTATTATTATTATTATTATTATTATATATTTTTTTTGGGGGGAGGGGGGTTAAAAACCAAAAATTGCGGAAATCTGAAATAGCTATTTTGAAGAGAATTACTTTTTTTAACGTTTGTATTTGCAATTTGTTTCAAAACTCTATTTTCTACGATTACATTTACATTTCAAACATTTATCGTTTTCCACCAAAAATGGCATGACATGACGTCATTAAAACGTCATTATCTCCCAAAACACTACATCAATTTCATTGAAAGTTGATGAGAAGACTTAGATTTGATGCAGGATAAGGTACTGAAAGTTTCACGTTGATATCTATCATAGTTTTCAGGTTATTGAGAAAATCTGGGAGGGGGCAGATACTTCTGATAAGGTTTGAGCTAGAAGTACTTATCTCAACCTAGGTACCTACCTATAGTTTGTTTTATTTTGATTGCACAATTGCCATTGGGACCTTCGTGAGAATCGCACGTGAATTTTGTACACACCGCTGTCACGCGTCCCGAAAAGTTATTTCCACAAAACAACGCGTCATTTTTGACAGCCATTTGCGCCGAAATGGAGTGTAGATTAGATTCCAAAATGATACCATATGAAGTGTTCTTCCTACATGTAAAACAATGCCTGTTCGAGCTGCGTGTATAGAATCATCAACCAAGTTAAGGAGGAAATTGCCACCGGCTAGTACTTAGGGAGACATAGGTCAGTCAAAAATATAGATATTGCTTTGAAATTTGGTTTGGGCATCGTCCATACTTGGTTCTCCAATATATCTTCCGGTTTTTTAATACATTGACAATTTTGATTTTGTGATGGAAAAAATGGTGAATTTCCACAAAATCAAATTTTCAAATATATTTTACAAAAAACGGAAGATATATTGGAGAACCAAGTATGGACGATGCCCAAACAAAATTTCAAAGCAAATCTAGATTTTTTTGACTGACTTATGTCTCCCAAGAACTAGCCGGTGTCAATTTCCTCCTTACTTGGTTGATGATTCTAAATACGCGTTCGAGCTTCAGTTCCGACTGGCAGCTTGCTGGCCGCCATTTTCTCGTCCAGTTGAGCTTTTTAAGCCCTGATTTGATGGTAAGAGCCGTGTTTTCCAAAAAATCTAATTTTTAACTGTGGATAGCTGGATTTTGACTGCTGCAAAATCAATGTTTACTGTTTTTGCAGCAGTCAATTTTTTTTTTTTTTGGGGGGGGGGGGAAAGACATGTTGCCCCCCTCTTCCAGGCTTTTGAGGGGGCATGGCCTGGTTGCCCCCCCCCCCCCCGCCCTGGATCCGGCAGTGAACAAAGATGCCTATCTACACAATGCAAATCTGATATTTGTCCGTGTTTTATTATGCTTGCTCATTGTTTTGCAGAGTAAAGCTCTAATTAAAATAATTGCATATACCAGTAGACGTTTAGATTAAACGCTTATTCTGTTCGTTGTTCTTGGCTTCGATGCATTTACGGTTGTTTATCCGATTGTAATACAAAGGCACGTAATTTGATTCAAATAAAACCTCCTTTATCAAATCAAAGAAAAACGGTATCACCTGGATGCAAAAGGCCCTCCAGGTTCAAAACCTTGTAGGCTGGCCATCTATTCTCACACGGTCTGGAAGTTGGGCGACCCAGGGTCGGCGTGGCCATTTCCAAACGCAGACGGGACCCCTGTGGACCATTGGTCGCTTGCTGGCCGCCGGCAGAGCGGTGTGTGTGTGTGTGTGTTTGTTTGTGCTGCATGCCTATTGCCGCCTGGCCGGTACACGTTATATTCTCTCCGTACACATACCTGGACAGTGGGTAGCAGCCGCCGTAGACTGACTGTGTTGCATACCTGGCAGGCGAAGTTATGTGCAGGCTCCCCAGTACCGCTGCGCTAATCAGGCAGGCGCCCACCAAAGGTTTCAGTGAGCTGCAGTGTCTGCAAAAACAGATGATGGTATTGTGGCTAAAACTGGTCTCATGTTATTCAACGAAACTAACAACAATGCGGTTTTATCAAAAGCCTTGGGCATTTCGTCATCCAGAGAATTAATTCCCAACGCCTTCATCTCTGAAAAAAACATTTCGACATTTATGTATATACAAATTGAGTATCTACACTATTTTGGATTGCATTGTATACCGTACTAATTTCCCAAAGACATGAAGGGAACGATAGCGTTTTATACTCCCGCGGAGGACGGCACATTCGCAGTTGGCCGTGTATTTCCGCTCGTGAGTCTGACAGCCGGCCCGGCCGGCGGGTGGCTGGGTACTGGGTACCTCTCTACCACGCTGTGTGAAGCGGTGCAAACGAGCTGTGGCCGTCGGTACACATGCCACCTGACAGCTAATCACGGCGGCCAAATTGGCTCGGTGGCGCGGCGCTCTCCGGCTCTCCGGCAATCTCCGTCGTCTGTTCTGTCCAGTGTCCAGGCCACCCTCTGCCCAGGCCACCCTCCGTCCAGGCCACCCTCTGTCCAGGCCACCCTCTGTCCAGGCCACCCTTTATCCAGGCCACCCTCTGTCCAGGCCACCCTCTGTCCAGGCCACCCTCTGTCCAGGTCACCCTCTGTCCAGGCCACCCTCTGTCCAGGCCACCCTCTGTCCAGGCCACCCTATGGCCAAGCCACCCTCTGTCCAGGCCATCCTCTGTCCAGGCCACCCTCTGTCCAGGCCACACTCTGTCCAGGCCACCCTCTGTCCAGGCCACCCTCTGTCCAGGCCACCCTATGTCCAGGCCACCCTCTGTCCAGGTCACCCTCTGTCCAGGCCACACTCTGTCCAGGCCACCCTCTGTCCAGGCCACCCTCTCAGCCAGAGCTGCCCGGACGGTACCGAACTTGCCAGCGTCTCAGTAACGTTTGTGGCACAGTGGTACACTATTGGCAATGCATGGCCATTACCATAAATACGGCATGACGGGGTAGGAGCAATGGCCATTAGCAGCCCGTTAAGTTGGCCGTTAACGCTTTAAAGTGGTAACTGCACCCATGGCGTTTGGTTAATGATGCTTGCGGATACATTCATTGATATACCTCATTGATATCGCTGCACCGGGGAATACCACTCGTATATGGCGAGTCGAAAATGTCGCGTCCAGCGTAGATGCAAAATTACCAACACCAAATTCCTGAATAAGGACGTACCGTGCGGACAAAATACCATGACGAGCAAAGGATTTATAATGCTGACCTACGCTTCCTAATGCTATTTTAGACGTCCCCACGGAAGCCATCCATCATGACATGCACTTATAATTAACTCGATTGTCAGCGATTTCTCCTACCAGTGCGATCTTACTTGGTAAACTTATATTGCTACAACTCGAAAGTTACCTGCTATACGTAGCCACATGCACAGGAACAGCAGCATGTTACCTTTTTAGCACCACAATTACCAACCACACGTCACCAACTACATGATGCAACGAGACATATTACCCCGCGCCGTGCCGGTGCTCGGCACCACCTTCGCCGTGCCGGGGGGGGGGGGGGGCGTTTCGACGCCCCCCCCGCCATCGAACTCGTCTCCTATGGGACGTAAACAAAATCAGAAAATATCGGTCGAAAGCTTGTCAAAAAATCATTTTGCAACTATTTCAGTCATTTTTGGATCAGGTCAATATTGAGGTCGCCAGTGGTCATCAAAGATCAGATTCTCCAGTTTTAGGACTTCGCTCCAGAAACCCCCAAATATCTACGGAACTCTGATAGCTAGGAACAAATGAGAGAAAAAAAACAATCGAAAGCTCTTTAAACATTCCATCGCATGTGGTTTCTTCAAATGTTAGCTCTGGTCAATATTTAAGGCTCTAGAGGTCATCAAAGGTCAAAAGACCATTTTTTGGTAAAACTTGTTTTCGCAAATCACGTTTTACCTAATACAGATCAGGAAACAATGTTGACATTATCGCGTTTGTCTCGTCAAGGCGCTTCGAATCATATTCATGTTGACCAGGCTAGGTCGTCTTAGAAATTTGACCTCAGATCAAGGTCAAGTGGTGACCCAAGTAGGTCCTGTTGCACATTGAAAGCCATGTCTTAACGAACGCGATTAACACATTGGTGCCAGTTTCACTTCTCTATCTTCATTCTGTCAAGAGTTATTAACAAAAAAGTATTGGTGACCTCCGATAACCTCGGCTGACCCTGTAGGGGTCACTGAACAAAAATTGCCTCTGTATCATCAAGAATGTCATATTATAACATGATCCAGAAGGAATTGGACTGATATCTTGCGTATCCTCGGAATAGGAAGCATTATAATATTTCCCCATTCACCATTGACTTATAATAGGGAGGTCGCGAAATTGACCCGACCTCAGGTCACTGATATCGAAATTCTGAGATAATTGAATTGTTGGTACCTATGACCTTATGAAATCCTGAAAGTTTGAAACTGATCGACCAAAAACTGTGGCTGTGGTACGACCGCAAACATTTTTGGAGGTGGGGTCAGGTGACCTGGCCTGGTGACCTGACCTGAGATGACTCGAGGTCAATAATTTCACACAATGTGGGTAATTGATGCTTAAAAACAAAAACATGATGACAATACTAAAAACGGCGCATCCTCGAAAAACCTTAGGGGGCGTCTAAACGCCCCCCTTCCTCCCCCCCCGCAACGCCACGAGTTAAACAGATCCATGTATACCAAAATTAACACGTCTTAGTTCCCTTGGTTCGTGCACAAGTGTGATGGCTCGAATATTAGCAAATATAATAGCGTGGATGTTATGTGGAACACTGCTTGATGCTTCAGACTAGAATACCGCTATGTTTGCACGGCCAGCTCATACCAAAAACCAGGCGACCAATCTTATAGGAAGTTCTTAAGGACAGTTAGCTGCAGTAAAGTCAGACTTAACTGTCAGTTATAAGCCTTTGTTATGTTTTTATGACCTTCAGTTCCTATCACCCCATTAGGAAGCGATGTACGCCAGCAAAGCGTTATCAGCGAGTAGATGGTGCCCTACAATATGTAGTGCTAGGTACCATTTTCCGATCTGTCCGCCAAAAGTGACTACTCTCGATAGATGTATTACCACATGGATAATGAGATAGTCTTCACTGCCGACTGGCTAATACAGGTATACTACAATTAATCCATATTCAACGATATTTTACATGCTTGATGACAAGGCGTTCATTACAGCAATATCAGTTGATAATGTAACTGAGCTCCTCCAGCGGCAGCTTTGTCAGTGGTGTATATTGTGATATGTGATTATGATTGTCTGCTAGTTATACCAGGAATAAGAGAATAACATAATTATTGAAGAGAATGAAAACTCTTATTCCTGGTTATACTAGACCAGTGGTTCTCAGCTTCAAGGGAATGCCCCCCCCCCTTGATGACCAGAATGACTCGTTACCCCCCCCCCCCATGTTTTTCTCAGGTATCTCCTGAACGGCTTGGAGCAAACTCATGACATTTTGGAACTTTTCCTAGAATTGAATTATACATATGGAGTCCAAATTTTGAGTTCCTAACCTTAACAGTGGCGGTTCCAGGGCCCGTTTTTTCAGTTTGTTTCGGTGACATTTCGCGATAATACGGAGATGCGAACTTCACGGCTTCTTCCTAACTGCCTGCAGTATAAAGGAGTTACATAGGTTTACGGTGATTGAAGCAAGTGCAAATTAGTTGATTTTAGTAAACTATTATAAATATTGCACGGCGGAGGCGGTTTCAGGGACTTGAAAAGGGTAGGTCTACAGGAAGTGATTTTGTATATATTTTGCCACCCTTTTTCGCGAACCTGGCACCGCCTATGGATGCAAATATGCTTTATAACTGTTGTGTCCGATGTCACAATAGCGCACCATTTCATTTATCGAAAAAAGACGGTTTTATAAGGCATTTATTTTACCCTCAAATTTAGTGACCTGAAAACACCTACGATTTTTGAATTTTCAAAAATCACCGCCATATATCAATCCCCAATTCAATCTCTATCGATCCCCATTAGTTGCGTTCAAATAAGTTGATAAACATTACAGCTCTATTGGATCACAAGTACCTCTAATATATCTTTTAGTATTTGCCCCCCTGTTGCTCTCCTATCAAAAATGTATATTTTGTTATTATTGAGAAATATAGATCGTGTTGAGGGGAATCAAACGCCTTTTGATATTTGCAAATCGGACGGGTAGATCTCGAGATCTCCTGGGGGAGGGCGGAATCCACCCCCTTACCACTAATGGGGTAGCCAGGAGCCTGCCACTAATAAGGTTAAACCTATGCGGTACAACATAACTTCAAGGCGTTTACTACTAGTGCCATCTAGGGACAGTCATACAAGTCGACATTTGTGCTGTTGCTCTTTGATGTAACCAGTTGTTCCCAACGTAAAACAACACGTAAATCGCCACACAAGGCTGAGCATCATTCAGCATGAATTGGCCTTGATGCCTCTGGCGATCGTAATGTGGTGACAAAAACTGAGAAAGATGGTGGTGCATTGTGTGCCACCATCATACGAATCAGCTCTAATGTCTCATAATCTGCTCAAGCGCCATTGCCCTCGTCCGAAGGCTCCAGTAACTCAGGTGGGGAAATTCCTTCTTATCTGAGAATCACTGTACTAGACAGTGGTCTCGGAAATCCCAGCCGCGTATCCGCCCAGCAGCGCGAAGTGCCTGCTCTGAGCTGTCTCAGAAGTTCCGGTCAGCTGCTGCCGGATTCGGTCAGCTGCCGACGGGAGGTTTCGGTCAGCCACCGCCGAAGGTTCCGGTCAGCTGCCGCCGGAGGTTCCAGTCAGCTGTCGGCGGAGGTTCCGGTCGGCTGACGCCGGAGGTTCCGGTCAGCTGCCGCCGGAGGTTCCGGTCAGCTGTCGGCTGTCGGCGAGCACAGCTGGTCGATATTGGGCCTCCCCGCCAGCCCTCCATCACCGGGCGTCAGTCAGTCTCCCACGAGTCGGTCACCCCCCCCCCCCTCCCCCTCCCCCACCTGCCGATAGTTTGCCGATAGGTCAGTCCAGCAGTCACTCCCTCCGTTTCCGGCCGTCTGCCCACGTGACTTTCAGTTGGTGAGTGGGCGGCCGCGCAGATCATCGGGCGTCTTGTCAGTCTTACGTTTTCCCCACAATCCAGGACGTCATCCCTTTCTCATATCCTCATGTACTCAAGTCCTCACGTCTCCATGTCTTCATTCCATTGGAGCCTTTCCTCATCACGGTCCTTAATAATGTCCTCACATCCACTGGACCACTCGTCATCACGATCTTAAATATTTACCTTCTCACTTCCCTGGTTGTTCAGGACTTCGAATGTTCGCACATTTCAACGTTCTCTCATTTTCACGTCCACTCGCACTCATTGTCTTGGCGCAGGCGGGCGGCGGAGACCTTCTGCGGGCTGAGTTAGGCCAGTTTCCGGGTAGGCGTGTCCGTCCGTCAACCCCCTTTCAGCCGTCACCAAGTCGTCCCTGCTTCTGACGGGTGAGAGCGGCTGCAAAAGTCGGAGGTGGAGAAACTGTCGCGGCGGCGGCGCTCCATCAGCGGCAGGCCGGCGGCGGCCGCCCGCCAGGCGACGCCGGTCCCGGTGACAGCAGCTCTCCTCCAGCGGGCCGGGACTGTCACTGAGCTCCTCCAGCGGGCCAGGACCGTCACCGAGCTCCTGCAGTGGGCCGGGACCGTCACTGAGCTCCTGCAACAGGCCAAGACCGTCACCGAGCTCCTCCAGCGGGCCAGGACCGTCACTGATCTCCTGCAGTGGGCCGGGACCGTCACCGAGCTCCTGCAGTGGGCCGGGACCGTCACTGAGCTCCTGCAGTGGGCCGGGACCGTCACCGAGCTCCTGCAGTGGGCCGGGACCGTCACTGAGCTCCTGCAGTGGGCCGGGACCGTCACTGAGCTCCTGCAGTGGGCCGGGACCGTCACTGATCTCCTGCAGTGGGCCGGAACCGTCACCGAGCTCCTGCAGTGGGCCGGGACCGTCACTGAGCTCCTGCAGTGGGCCGGGACCGTCACCGAGCTCCTGCAGTGGGCCGGGACCGTCACTGATCTCCTGCAGTGGGCCGGGACCGTCACCGAGCTCCTGCAGTGGGCCGGGACCGTCACTGAGCTCCTGCAACGGGCCAGGACCGTCACTGAGCTCCTGCAACAGGCCAAGACCGTCACCGAGCTCCTCCAGCGGGCCAGGACCGTCACTGATCTCCTGCAGTGGGCCGGGACCGTCACCGAGCTCCTGCAGTGGGCCGGGACCGTCACTGAGCTCCTGCAGTGGGCCGGGACCGTCACCGAGCTCCTGCAGTGGGCCGGGACCGTCACTGAGCTCCTGCAGTGGACCGGGACCGTCACCGAGCTCCTGCAGTGGGCCGGGACCGTCACTGAGCTCCTGCAGTGGGCCGGGACCGTCACCGAGCTCCTGCAGTGGGCCGGGACCGTCACTGATCTCCTGCAGTGGGCCGGGACCGTCACCGAGCTCCTGCAGTGGGCCGGGACCGTCACCGAGCTCCTGCAGTGGGCCGGGACCGTCACTGAGCTCCTGCAGTGGGCCGGGACCGTCACTGAGCTCCTGCAACGGGCCAGGACCGTCACTGAGCTCCTGCAACAGGCCAAGACCGTCACCGAGCTCCTCCAGCGGGCCGGGACCCGGTCCGGTCCCGGCGCCGTGAGGCAAGGATCCGCCACCCTGTCAACAGGCATCAGCCGGCTCATTAGGCCGGGGCCAGCCAGCTCATCAGACCTCCAGTTGCCGCCCAGCGACTGACAACTAATCAGAGCGCCACTGCTAACTCCGCCGACGTGAGCCAACTTGTAACGACCCAGCCGATCACGATACAGAGGTGCCTCCTCTCCCAGTTTCGTTTGCCTGCGAACTATGATCAAAGTAAGAGAAGCGTATCGGTTGACTTTTAAGCTTATGAGAATGGCAGTAGAGATACAACATTGTTTGACTTGTGCTAGTTCCCCCATTTCATCTCGGCATGTCCGGAATGAGACGGCTTGCACAAAAAGTATCGGAGATTGTAGATTTTCGCCAAAAGGTTGCGCCATCGCATTTAGCAAGTTCAGGCCGTTCATGAAGTGACTCTCCCACCATCGGGCAAACGCTTTCATCGTGCTATCATGTGCAGTTTTGCTCCAATAAATATTTTCGTTGCATAATGAATCATGTCTGTTGAGTCGCATATTCTGCAGCACTATCAGTCGTCATGATTTGCTGTTGTTACCCATACGGCCTACAGACGCCAGAAATCGGTCTGGGATTAGTTCGTAAGTAGAACAAAATCGTCATATGCACAAGTTAGTGAATTCATGCCATGAAGGAAGATTAAAGTAAAATACTTTCTTCAAGTTTCGTGGCTTAGTGATTTTGACAATATCACCTGAATACTATTTCCCAGACTGATTTCCAGTGGATGAATGATCAGCATAGTCAGCTGATCGGCCGTGTAATATACAGCCTATCAATCGTACGGTTATAGTATGTGAATGCCGTCGCTTCCGAAAGCACGCTTCAGTTCCGGAATGAAAAATGAAATGCGTACCATGCTGAATGTCCACTCCACTTTTATTGGACGATTCAAGCTTGTTCTAGTGGTTGAAGAGCCCAATCAGGTAAAACGTCGTCGTCTGTTCTGCCTCAATGCCGATGAGAACACACTTTAATTTACGGACATAAATTTCCCTCAACTATTGCCATACCGGGTGATCATTATTGAATGAAATAAAGTAAACCACAGTGAGAGGCATATATTATAGATTTAACCACAATAAACGCACATGAATAAAATACCTAAGGTGGGACATTTGTTGTCATACACACAATTCATCTACTGTTCAGCGTTCGTCTACAACAGCAGCTCAAAGTGTCCACCCTCCTCCGCGACAGCGACAATTATGGCGCTGTTTGTGCCAGTAACGACGCGATTCAAGTACGTTTGCACAGGGGGGGTGTCGTCCCGGGATTCCCCGTGTATCGGCTGCCGAGCGGCTCAGCATTAGCGATGACGTCACTGGTGCTTCGGTCCAGTCGTGGCCGGCCCGGTCACCGCAGCTGCGCTTTCGAGCGTTTTGCTGTTGTTGTTTTTTTGTCAGGTTTGACGAGCAGCAATTCTAAGTCGTCGCCGTTAGATAAGTAAGTTGGGTAGTTAGGTTGCAAGTCTATGCTTTTGAAATATTGTGATTTTGTCAAAAGTTTTTTTTAAGCATATCTTGAACATTACAAAAATGAGCAATGTCATTTGCAACATTACACCGGGGACGGGGCAGTGTATATTACACCTCATCCAGACCGGGGCAGCATATGGCCGTCTCGCCCCTCAGCCAGACCAGGACAGCGTATGGCCGTCTCCTCTCCCAGCCGGACCGGGGCAGCGTATTGTCGTCTCGCCCCTCATCATGCATTAAGGGAGGGATAATCATCCGCGGTAAACGTAATCATAAATAGGTCCGTACCTTAGGCGCAACTATCCGTATCCCGTTCGAAACATTCGCACCGCTCCGAGACACATGCGGCGACAGCCGAGTCGGACGAGAGCACCAGTGACGTCACGGTAATGTTGAGCGATTGGGGGCGGTCAAATCTCCGGATGACTCTACCTCTCTTATACGGCATTACGTTTGCAGGTGTTGTCCAAGGCCTTTGTTGACTGATTTTAGGTGACGCGGTATCGTGGGTGTGTGGCTGGATATTGATATTGAGTCCAGCTCAAAAGATGGCAATTCTTATCTTATTTTCCTGTGTTTAGACCCGGAGACCTCCTTCGTCCTATCATTTTTGTTAAAACAAACAATTTTGTCATCCCTCCGTTTCCCTAAATATTTTAATTTGGCCACCATGGCGTGGAGTGTGAAAAGAAACTGCCTCCGTCTAGGAAGCATGCCATTTGCGACTACTGGGTTGCGCCAGCAACAATAATACCACGGCACCACCAGGTAAGTGAGGTAGGTATCTGCGGTTATGCAATTTATGTGAATTGTAATTAATTGCTGCCCTTTTGTGACATTTGCCAGCATCTTGGTTGTACTTGCCAGGTGCTCCTGTTTCATGTAAATGTACTTTCAAAAAAGATAATACCAGTCTTAGTAGGTACAGGGAACTGCAGTGGAGTACACTATGGTCCGGCTTATCTTCTCCTCTAGCGTACGTTTGACTGCAAATTAAGAAACAACAATAAATGCATTCAAACCACATTACTGAGAGCTTCAAAATGACATATTGATGCATTGGCTCACCCCTGTCCTTTCTATTGGCTGATTTTAAGCAAAAATCTATTTTCCTCCGCAAAGAGCTAAAAACAAAATTCCTTCTTAAAATCAGCCAATAGCTATGGTGAGCCAATGCATCAATATATAATTTTGAAGCTCTCAGTAATGCAGTTTAAATGCATTTATTGTTATTTCTTAATTGGCAGACAATCATATGCTAGAGGAGAAAATAAGCCAGAAGATTGTGTACCATAGCAACTGCGCGTCCCTGTACATCTCATTGGTCCAGACGTGTCAAGATACTAGGCATCCAGGTCCTATGTATCCAATATCCTAGAAGGTGATGCTAGCATTGCTCTCATTTGTCCAGAACAAAAAATAATAAAGGTGTTTTATATATTATTTGTGGAGTATTTAATGATGCCTTGATTCCATTACATCAAATAGGCAAAACATGAATTGTCCAAAACCAATTTGCAGCACCCAAGAAAGCAGCAAGTGACATTGGCGTATCCAGAACGGTGGTTGGGGGGAGGGGGGGGGGGGGGCACAGGTGGTTTGGGGCTAATTCCAAAAATTATCACATAATTTTGCAAACTCATTGGATTTCGCTTGCTTATACATTGATAGCTGATTTAAAACAAGTTTCCCTTAGTAAAAGTTGCTTAGATTGTCTTCTATATCAGAAAATATGACAATTTTGTGCCGATTTCAGGCAGTTTGGGGGGCCATGGCCGCCATGGCCCCCTGGATCCGCTAGTGGCAAGTGCTGTCATCATTGAATGTGGAAACATATTCTTGCATTCTTATTCTTGCATCTTTGTAACAATAGGTACAACAAATATCAGTAGATGATGCAATGTCACATGGTTCTGGAGTACAATTATTCAGACACCACCATCTTTATGTGTAGCCATTGGCGGATCCAGAACGGTGGTTTGCGGGGGGGGGGGGGGGCACGAGTGGTTGGGGGGGGGGCAAATTCCAAAAATTGTCACAATTCATAAAACTCATCGGGTATCGCTTGCTTATGCAATATGCATTGATAGCTGATTAAACAAAATTCCTTAGTAAAAGTTGCTTAGATTGTCTTCTATATCAGGAAATGTCTAAATTTTGTGCCGATTTCAGGCATTTTTGTTGTTGTTGGGGGGGGGGGGGCATGGCCGCTACCCCCCCCCCCCCCCCCCCCCCTGGATCCGCTAGTGTGTGTAGCACTCATTGTAACGATCACAAAATGTATTGTGTTGACAAAATGTGCTGTGTGTTGACACAATGTGCTGCGTATTGACAAAATGTGTTGTATGTTTACAAAATGTGCCAAAATGCCGATTTTTATCAATATTGTTAGTCACCGAGGCATGACAAAAACCTTATTTTTAGAGTAATTTGCCATAAGAGCGCGAAAAATGGAAGTGAGTTAGCCTGGCTCTTTGTCGGTGTCAGCGTCGAGTTTTTTTCACCTCTGGACGACCTAATCCACAGCTTGAGGCCAGAATCTGAAGTCCAGATAGGACAGATCCTGACTGTATGGTGGCCAATGATGCTGAATCCTGCGGGAGATCAGCCTATCGCCGAACTTCGACTTCGAGGGTATGACGTGTGAAGGCGCGTCATCCTGCTGAAACCAGTGCCCTTTTGTTCATGTTGGTGCCCAAGCAACCCGAAGAGGGCACTCGTTTCAGCAGGATGGTCCGCCTTCACACGTCACAGTGAAGCAGTTCCTCAGGTCGAAGTTCGGTGATTGGCTGATCTCCCGCAGGATTCAGCATTATTGATCATCATACATTCCGGGTCTATCCTGCCTGGACTTCAGCTTCTGGCCTCAAGCTGTGGATGATGTCGTCAGTCGCAAGCCCCAGACCCTGAAGCAGCTGGAGGCAATCATGGAAAACTTCGCCCGTAACATGGACGAGGACCAGCTGAGGCGGATGGTGCGTCACACCCGACGCCGATCCGAGCTATGCTGCGCGGAGGAGGGTGGAAATTTTGAGCTGCTGTTGTAGAGGAACGATGAACAATAGATGAATTGTGTTTGTATGACAACAAATGTCCCACCTAAGGTATTCTATTCATGTGCGTTTATTGTGGTTAAATCTATAATATATGCCTGTGACCGTGGTTGACTTTATTTCATTCAATAATGATCACCCGGTATTTGCTGAGAGTGATCAAAAATCTAGAGCTAACTTCTGTACTTGTCATTTCGTTGACTGTTTTACATTTGACTGTTTTACATAAAGTAACTAGGGCATTCTTTCATGCTTTGAAATAACATTTGAAATGACACCCAATGACAGGAAATTGCCATTGCATGGTATCGGACATAAGTGCATGACTAAATGTGACATTTCGTGCTCAGAGCCAATTTACCAGTATGTTTGAGCTGATACTGATGACCGCTTTAACATGCGTTTGATTGGAATTACCACATTCCGAAGCGCTCATCAGTATGCTTAGTACCTAACTAGCAACAACCATACATTCAAAATAAACATGGGATATGAAGCACGATTGTTTTTTCTGTTCTTATCACATCTATTCATGCCGAAGAATAAAAAAAAATGGGAAGAACGATAAGGGATTAAGATTGCATGAGTCACAATATTACATTCGAACCAAATCAGACCTTACTCTTCTTCAATATTGAATCTGATTATATTTATGTTCCTCATTCCAATTTGGTTCAGATGCATTGTATTAACGTAAACAGACCGTTCCACACGACAGGGTTATTCTTCGGTCTTCCATACATGAACATACAAATGAGTGAGCTAAAACAGTAAAAAGTGAGCTAAAACAGTTTGCCCTGTTTTGCCGACATCGTACAATTATTGAGCAAGTGTAAAATCTAATGGGCGACACTGCATTCAGAACACACTGAGATTAAATATGCGCATTGTATGAATGGCTAGCCCTATACAAGAATGTGCGCTTTCCGTGATTGTTTCTAGGTCGAGGCAAGGCTAGATGTTTCGATTGTCGGGTATCACGCTCCAGTATTTCGTAGTTGAACTGGATGCGCGACGCCAACGACGAAGGTTTCGCTCTAGTTATGCAACCTTATGCTTATGCAACATGCACCTTATGCAACATGCACAAGTCAGAGTATTTTACTAAATCTAACGCATTTAGCCAACCTAATTCACGCAATACATCAGAGATGTGGTCGTATTTCCTGCGTCCTGATATGACTCGTGCGGCAAAATTTAAGATTTTTTGGATGTTCTTAAGAGACGTCACACTGGCACTGCCATACACTTGTACACAGTATCTCACATGTGATAGCACCAGACAATCGACAATGCGCGACAACACTTCAGCGGGCAAGGCATGCTTTACATGGCTTAATCCGATCAAAATTCCAAAGCAGCGATCAGTGATGTTTTTTATATGATATTCCCATGACAATGTTTCATCCATCACCACTCCTAAATTTTTGACTTCGTTGGAACATTGAATTTGCTCTCCCATAAAATAAAATAATGGGGGCTGCGCAATACGCTTTAACTGCCTCCTGTCTCCACACAAAATAAATTCAGTTTTTGCCGCATTAACCTTCATGCCATGTTGTTGGAACCACGTTGACATCGTTACTAGCAACTCTTCCATGCTCCTTTGTAGTTCCCCAATTTGATCTCGAGGGCCTGTGACAGCGAGCTGTGTGTCATCGGCATAACCCACCGATGTGACCTTGAAGCCATTTATTTTAGCTGGAATGTGGCATGCGAGATCGTTGCTAGCAATGTTGTACAGTAATGGGCCGAGACAAGTACCCTGGAAAGTCCCAATTGTGATAGGAAGTGGCTTTGAAAAACTTTCCCCTACTTTAACCCGTTGTACGTGTCCGTGTAGGTAGCTTTTAAACCAGCCTGATGAAATTGGCAACAATTATAATTTATTAATGGGCGTTTTGTGATCAATAACATCGAAGCAGCGACTCAAATCAATGAGAACCAATATGGAAATTTGGGATCGATCCATGCCCCTGAGAATTTCGTCAGTCATTGTCAATAGGGCGGTACATGTCGAATGTTGCGGCAAGAAACCATGTTGATCTTCGCTCAATAGATTTTGGCTCTGGAGGTAGCTTGTCAACTGTTTTTGTACTAACTTTTCTACTACTTTGCATATACCAGGAACTTTCGTGATAGGTCTAAAATTTGATGCTTTAGATGGATCGTCTCTTTTAAATAGAGGAATGACGGTCGCCCTTTTCCAGGCAGAGGGCACGGTTTCAGAGACAAAGCTAGTGTTAATGATACGTAAAAGGTAGCGTCCAATTGCATCAAATGTCAGTTTTAAAATTTAGATTGGGACGTCGCCTTCTATTGAAGAGTCTTTGTTGGGTAGTGAAAATAAAGCACACCTTAGTTCAGTCAACGTGACTGGTGTGAGCCTCATTGACCCAGCGTTGACCCTAGGTAGTCGAGTAAAAAGCTTCTCTCGGCCCGAACGGTCGAAGTCGGCAACCACCTCGTCTCTAGTGTGTGTACCTACTGCTGTAAAGTAATCGTTCAGGTCATCTGGTGTTAAATTTTGCGGTTGCTTTGTGTATCCACGTTTAGGTGCAATTACATATTTTAATTTATGAAACAATGACGAGGATGTTGAGTTGTGGACGCGATTTGCTATATCTGCCCGACAGTCTTTGCGAATTTAGTTAATGTGTTGATTTCCTGATACGCTGGATCGTTTGTTTCTTTATATCGTTTGCGCTGCTTCATCAGATTGAGGGTTTCATTCGAAACTGGTGGGGGACGGGGGTTGTGAACTCTAAATTTTCTGATAGGAGCATGGAAGTCTAACATTTCGTTAAGCGTATTTGAAAAAGCCTTCCACTGCTGTTGACATGTTTCATTTTGTTTTACAACAGAGTGCCATCCAATGTTCCTTACATCAGTCAAAAACGCACCATTATCGAATGTTCGCCATCTCCGGCCCGTCCTGTACTGCGCCCTTTGTCTGGCTCGGGGCCCCGTTACTCCCACACATACGCGACGGTGGTGACTCGCGTAATCACATTTTTGGACAGAACACATTGTTAGTGATCGGTCGTTACACAACGAATCAGAC
>JAXIVJ010017203.1:0-5000 GCA_036785665.1 Chirona hameri
GCCTGGCTACGGGCCTGAACACATTGCACACTAGAGCTGCAATTTTGAACCTACAGGCCCGAAAGCCAGCTAATGACAGCGCCAATTTTGCAGCACTATCTGCTTTAGCATCTCCTTATTTTATTCTTCAAAGAACAGTAGTTGCAGCTCATTCTACGTCTCTTTGCTAAATTATTTTCAAACACACTCCGAATCAACATTGGTGTGGTTATTTTGTCATGGTAATTTCATGGAGTCATGGTAATGTGCAACCTAAATGAGATCCATCGAAATGCTATGACATGAAATGTTATTGTTTGTGTTAAAATTGCGCAATACTTACAACAGTGGGAGAATGTGGCCGGGATGTAGCCGTCTTCTTTTGGTGTGATCTGAGGGTGATCAGCAACAGTAACGCCATGTCACTCTGAAAAGCAGCATTTATTTGATAGATTACCTAGTGTTGGCAGTGCCGGATACCTCTGAGAGGCAGCGTGCCGCCGGTCACTCTCTGACTGGAGCTGAGGTTGGCCGGTCAGACGGTCAGACGGCAGCTCTCTCTCTCTCCCTCTCCCTCTCCCTCTCAGCGCACAGCCGAGCTGGCAGCCTCGATCGACCCGGCCCGGTCTAATGCCGTCATATTTTAGTGGCTGGTGCGAGCACAGTGACCGTTCAACCGGCACGGCGAGCCCCCCCCCCCCCCCCCTCCGTCTGGCCGGCGACGGATCACGCTGCCTGACGCCTGCCGGGTCCCACAGGGACCACTCTTCCATACAAACCACTCCGCTTCAGTGGCCCTTTTATCGAAAACATCTCTCCACGGCTGGGGGCTGTCGCATAGAGCGGCTAAGCGCCTTTCGTTCCGCAGGGGAGATCAGCGATAGAAGGGTTAAGACGAATGCCAAGTTTATTCGATGATTCCAGGAGTGTTGAGGCAAGGTTTTGTAACATCATTTTAAGTCAAACCCAAAATAAAATGTCAACACAAAAAGTACTTAAAAATGTATATGGACTCAGAGACCTTTGCCAAGCAGATTGTGTTGATTGGCACACGATTCGTTTCACGCGTTGTGCCGCATTTCCTGCCTGGGGCAGATTCGGTTGGTTGCCACACGATTCGTTCCACGCGATGTGACGCATCTCCAGCCCGGGGCAGAAGTTACAGGTGAAAGCTCTTTCCTTTGGAATGGCTCAAAACGCTTCCTCCTGGCCAGTGACCGTGCCCATGGGCGTTGGAAGCGGGGTCTCCAACGCCCATGGGCAAGGGATGGGTCTCCAACATCTTCGGATTTTATTTAACATTACGCCTATGGGCGTTGCATGGAAAGCATCGACTTCAAAATGCCTCCCCCCCCCCCCCCCTAAATTCGGAAGGTGGCGACGCCCTTGACCGTGTCTTTTCACGAATAGTAGCAAGCATCAACCCCCCGTTATCCCTGCTACTCGTGCCTAAAAACGGGGGGGGGGGTGGACGACTCAAGCACACTCATTGTGTCAGATTCCTGGACATGATCGAGTCAGTCGAGTGTTGAGTTAGAACCCGCCGATCAGTGGATCTGGTAGCTGGGAAACAGCTCGCCGCAGCTTTGTCAGCCGATACTATCGCCCAAAGCTGCGACAGAACTTCAGGGCCATCAAACGGTCGGAGTAGTTTGGTCGTGCCCAGGCCAGCCGCTCCGGCCATACGTTCTGCGGTGATGGCGAAATGCCGGCGCGGTGTTTCCGAACACTTACAGAAGATGACTGCAGCTTCCAGGGAACTGAGCGCGCGCCAGGGTTGGTGTCTCGTATCGAACTCCAGGCCCCCATTGTCGGCCTGATTCTGACAGATACGTCTGGTTAGAAGGGTAGTTTAGGACCAAGTTATGCCGCATACTGTTAGTACAAATAAGTGTGATTTGGCAAAAGTAATATTTGCTTGTAAGACTCACAGAGACCCACAAATAAAAGGAAGCAAAATGTACATAATGCTGAAAATATCATGTATTAAGCCATTCAGCTAACAAGGAAGACTTGAAACCAACATAGTCTGCTGCACCGGGAACCAATCAATTTGTAAGCACAAAATTGGCATTCTGACTTCGTTTATTACCGAGCGGGCGCGAAGCGCCAGTGAGGTTTTTTGTCAACTTACTAGACAAATTTACAATTGGCCCGGCCCGAACCGGCCCGAATCGGCCCAAACCGGCCATACAGACGCTTTTCGGAAGCTAATAACTTTGCAACCACTGCTCCGATTGAGATCAAGTTTTCCCCATTGGATAGGACCATCAAATCAATTTGGATTTTGGTATGATGCGTTCTGATAGGGGTGGTATCATAGCGCGTGGCACACGCAAACATCGAAATGAACAAAAATCATTCTTGATCAAAAATGGCATTATTAATCTGAACATTTTTTTGTATACGCTGAAGCATGCAGCGCTCAGGACGTACTCCCTTTTGGCGGATTCGAGAAAAGAGATCATGAACAATTTAATCAAACTTAATTTGTATGTTGGTATGCATGGAGGCCTGTCAATTTTTATGGAGGACTAAAAGGACTAAAAGTGTTATTACCACATGTGCTTTCGTACAGTTTCATATTTCAAACCTGTTTTAGCTTTACCAGAGCGCGCCCGCTCGGTCATTGCCCATAAAAGGCGTTTTACTGGAGATACATAAAGCCAACGAAGAGTAGAGTGTTCACAACGATAACAGCTCTCCCCAAATTGTGAGAAACCCCTGCAATATACAAATAAAACATAATATTGGTTTTTGAACCAAAAAGGCAGTTTTAGAATCAACTTTGTATTAAAGCGGATGCTTTACAAGCAGCCAATATTCCGAATGCATATTTATAAATGATATAACTGGTAGATAAAATGTTTATGGAAAATAAGCCTGTCTGTGGTTCAGGGATGTGCAAAATGCAAAACGCTAATATTTGGTACCTTCCTTGGCGAATTCCTTCCTAAGCCAAATAGCGCAGTGTACAACAAAAGTGCTGACAACAGTCAATTAGTGGCACATTTGGTCATTGTGCACTTGCCCGTGTCCGTGGCGTTCGGCGTTCGCGCCGTCACTTGCCCGTATCGTTCGCGCCGTTCACTTGCCCCGTGTCCGTGCCGTTTGGCGTTCGCGCCGTTCACTTGCTCCGTGTCGTTCGCGCCGTTCACTTGCCCCGTGTCGTTCGCGCCGTTCACTTGCTCCGTGTCGTTCGCGCCGTTCACTTGCCCCGTGTCGTTCGCGCCATTCACTTGCCCCGTGTCCGTGCCGTTCACTTGTCCCATGTCCGTGCCGTTCACTTTCCCCGTGTCCATGCCGTTCACTTTCCCCGTGTCCGTGCCGTTCACTTGCCCCGTGTCCGTGCCGTTCACTTGCCCCGTGTCCGTGCCGTTCGGCGTTCGCGCCGTCACGCGTCGGGCGTGCGCTATATCCACTAATTAATGTGTTATTGTGCGTGAGACACTATTATTACACACGACAATGCCCGACAACATAGTGTCTGCCCGACACATGCAAATGTGACTGATCAATGATGTGTAACACTGCAGTACTGGCTAGTGTCTGCTCCAGGCCACGCTCCTCTGGCAGCCAGGCCACGCTCCTCTGGCAGCCAGACCACGCTCCTCTGGCAGCCAGACCACGCTCCTCTGACAGCCAGACCACGCTCCTCTGACAGCCAGGCCACGCTCCTCTGGCAGTGCGGCCACGCTCCTCTGGCAGTGCGGCATCACTCCTCTGGCAGTGCGGCCTCACTCCTCTGGCAGTGCGGCCTCACTCCTCTGGCAGTGCGAGTGCGGCCTCACTCCTCAGGCAGCCAGACCACGCTCCTCTGGCAGTGCGGCCACGCTCCTCTGGCAGTGCGGCCTCACTCCTCTGGCATTGCGGCCTCACTCACTCCGGCACGTATCGTCTGCCCAGCCGCCGTGACCGCGCCGTCCAGGCCTGTCTGACGTCATGCGGACGCCGGCTGTTGTCCCTCCCCACCCATCCCCCTCTCCATCCCCTCCCATCCCCCTCTCCATCCCCACCCCTCCCCCAGCCCCGCCCAGCGACCCCGCCCCGCCCGGCCGGCCACGTCAGCCCACAGCCAATATCTCTAACTGGCGACGGTAGCGCTAAACGGATCATCTGGGGGCGCCGGCGCGTGCCAGCGCCGGCGGCGGCCACTCGCGTGCCCCGTAGAGCCGCTCGGACAGGCTAATTAGTGAGGGATCAGCCACCTGGGCCGGCACTGACCGCCAGCGAGACTGCTGACCCACACTGACCTCCAACAGACCACTGAACCACACTGACCTCCAGCAGACCACTGACCCCCACTGACCTCCAGCAGACCACTGAACCACACTGACCTCTAGCAGACCACTGAACCACACATGACCTCCAGCGAGACCGCTGCCCCACGCTGACCTTCACCAGACTGCTGAACCACACTGACCTCCAGGGAGACCACTGACCCACACTGACCACCAGCAGACCACTGACCCACATTGACCGCCAGCAGACCACTGAACCACACTGACCTCTAGCAGACCACTGAATCACACTGACCTCTAGCAGACCACTGAACCACACATGACCTCCAGCAGACCACTGGACCACACTGACCACCAGCAGACCACTGACCCCCACTGACCTCCAGCAGACCACTGAACCACACTGACCTCTAGCAGACCACTGAACCACACATGACCTCCAGCAGACCACTCGACCACACTGACCACCAGCAGACCACTGACCCCCACTGACCTCCAGCAGACCACTGAACCACACTGACCTCCAGCAGACCACTGAACCACACTGACCTCTAACAGACCACTGAACCACACATGATCTCCAGCGAGACTGCTGCCCCACGCTGACCTTCACCAGACCGCTGAGCCACACTGACCTCCAGGGAGCCCACTGACCCACACTGACCACCAGCAGACCACTGACCCACATTGACCACCAGCAGACCGCTGGACCACACTGACCACCAGCAGACCACTGAACCACACTGACCTCCAGCAGACCACTGGACCACACTGACCTCC
>JAXIVJ010017203.1:10000-17500 GCA_036785665.1 Chirona hameri
AGTGAAACGCCGGATGACTTCCCATCATGATATTATTTGTAGCCGAAGTATTTACAATTTAATGTTTCTCTCCGACGTATCCACCATCCAAAAATATAAATAAACAATATTATTTGCGAAAACTCCATACCTAGATGGGGTATGGAGTATGGGGTATGGAGTATGGTAAAGAGGTGGGGTATGCGCCTTTGTAACGGCACCCTTGGGTCGGCACTTTATCTCTTCGATCATTAATTCCAATATGTTTAATGGATCCTCCAGGGACCAGGGACCATGTCCTCCAGGGACCAGGGGACCATGTCCT
The DNA here is from genome assembly GCA_036785665.1 of Chirona hameri. NCBI lineage: Eukaryota > Metazoa > Arthropoda > Thecostraca > Balanomorpha > Balanidae > Chirona > Chirona hameri. The sequence continues at coordinate 10,305 of JAXIVJ010017203.1, forward strand.
CCAGGGACCAAGTTACTAAATGTCTCATGCCAGTCTGTTGTTATGATAAGTCACTAGCACCATATCCTCCTGGAACCAGGGAGCTGAATGTTTTAGCGTTGAGTCGTCACCTTTGTCGTCAGCTTCGTAGCTGTCGTTCACCTTTGTTGTCGAAACCCTCATGTTTTCTCTCCCACCGAATATACGGGTTACTACTCTGTGGATACCCGGTTTCAGTGGCATTCTAAGAAATGATAGAGCAGCTCAATCAATAAAAAAGAGTTTCACTCCACCGCGCCGCAATGCAACAATATTTTTGTACTGTCACTTCTGTTGATACATATTTATATCACTCTTGTACTCGCATACAACAAGGACAATGGGGGTTTATACAATATATTGTATTACCAACTTAATAAATGAAAAATCGAAGAAAAAAATGAATGGGATGCACATTAATATTATATTATTGCACAGGTCTTTGGCTCGAGATATTTCAATTACAGTTCCCCTTTGCACCGCAGACAATCTGAGTCAGCCCAACGTAAAAGATGAACTTGTTTTGCACCGGCCAGCAAAGAACGGTGTATCCTAAAAAGCAAAAGCCAATATAACCCAATTTCATCTGTTTCAATGTACAATGTACAATGGGTAACATTATATTACCTACAGTCCAATGGGTAACATTGTATAATCGCCTTCAGATAACACTGCTTCAGGCCGACCCTGGCTAAATGACAAGGCGAGTGTGAGGCTAACTGGACAGACCACGATGGTGCAACGCACCCGGAGACGGTCATGGGCGTCCTGTCCTCACATAGCTGTATGTCGGTCACCGCCGCCGCCCCCGCCCCCGCCCCCGCCCCCGCCCCCGCCCCCGCCCCCGCCCCCGCCCCCGCCCCCGCCCCCGCCCCCGCCCCCGCCCCGCCCCCGCCCCCGCCCCCGCCCCCGCCCCCGCCCCCGCCCCCGTCCCCGTCCCCGCCTCTCAGACCCGGCTCAGTGGCGACGTGGAGTGGCTCGCCAGGAAAAACACACTGCCAGTGTGTTTTTCCTGAAAAACACACGCGGCAGGCGTAACAGGGAGGGGGACGGATTCCGCCCCCCCCCCCCCCTCCCTCTCATGTTTTTCGCAGATATCTCCAGAACGGCTGGGAGCAGGCCTATGGAATTTTGGGACTTTTCATAGAATTAAATACCCCATTTGGAGTCAAAATTTTGAGTTCTTAACCTGAACAGAGGCGGTTCCAGGGTACAGTTTTGGGTGGGTTCGGAGGCGATATTTGGCGATAGTACGGAAATGCGATCTTCACGGTTTCTTCCTAACTTCCTCAAGTATGAAGGAGTTACATCGGTTCACGGTGATTGCAACAAGTGAAAATTAGTTGATGTTAATGAAATATTATAAAAACTCCATGGCAGAGGCGGTTTCAGGGGCTTGGAAGGGGGGGGGGGTTCCAGGAAGTATTCAATGCTTGGTGGGAAGCAAATAGAGCAATGCAAGGGGCATGTCTAGTTATCAAGATGTAAAAGATAGCTTCTGCTTACATTATTTGCATAATTCATTACATATAGAGTTTCAGGGGCGTGTTCAGGCACATGAAAAAGGGGGGGGGGTGGTAACTGGCTTGGTGATGACGATATGCTAGCGATAACGGCGCAATAGACGGTTAGCGTATAATGATATATGCACATATGAGGCCAGAAAGGGAAAAAGTCATTCTTTGCAGAGGCACGCTCAGGAATGGAAGAAAAGGGGTCATATTATTGCAAGGAAACTAAGAGGCATGGGCGTACAATGACATAACATACTGTAGTTTTCGGATGAAACACGCACCACAGGCTACTCTACGAACGATTATAAGATAATAGGCGAGTCCAGGTAGGGTAAAAGGGGGTAAGCAATGTTAATTGAAGTTGTAGGTGAAATAGTCACTGTTGACTAGTTAGTATCATAATAGCGGATAATATACTTATCAAAAGGTATTGAGCCGCCCCAGTTTGGATCCTGGATACGCCTATGATGAAGTACAACATGCAAAAAAGAACTATCTACGATCAGTAACATATTTATAGTGCTGGGTAGCAACTTGTCTGCGGTTAATATTTTTTCCAATTTTACCTCCCTTTTTCACTAACCTGGTACCACCTATGGCAAAAAATATGATTTTTAATTGTTTTTCTCATGTCACAATCACATACCATTTCATTTTTTTTTTAAACGTCACAAAATGGTTTTATTACGCATTTACTTCACCCCCATATTGAGTGACCTGCACACGCCTATGATTTTTGAATTTTAAAACGCCACTGTCATATATCAATTTCCAATTCAATCTCTATCGATTCGTATTAATTGTGTTAAAATCGGTTGATAAACATGAAAGTTATGTTGGATTAAAAATACCACTAAAATTTGTGGTTTTTGCCCCCCTGTTGCCCCAACCAAATTTGGATTTTTTTTATTATTTAGAAATGTAGATTGTGTTGAGGGGAACCAAACACCGTTTCATTTTTGACAATCGGACGGGTAGATCTCGAGATCTCCGGGGGGCGGGGGGGCGGAATCCGCCCCCCCCCCCCTCTGTTACAAATAGGGGTAGCCAGGAGCCTGTTACAAATAGGGTTAATGTAATTCATTTTCCCATTTTCCAAATTTGTATAAGCAATTGCGAAAGTTGTGTCATGCCGCGAAGCGGCGCGAAATTTTCCGGTTTTGGACTGTGGATAGCTGGATTTTGACTGCTGCAGACAACTTTTTACGCTTTTACGATAAATTAGGAACGCGCGCGGGGGGGACATACTTGTATTGAATCCCCCCCCCCCGATTCCTGTGGGGGGATTTTCCCCTGATGCCCCCCTCCCCTGGATCCGCCAGTGGCCGAACAGGGACGGATCCAAGGGGAGGCTATCAGCGCCATGGCTTTACCGAAACCACCCAAATCGGCTGAAAATTCACACATTTTAATGAAATTGTAGGCAACTTGTACATAGGTCAGTATTTGTAATAAATTAATAATGCAAAAACAGACGAAATCTCATGAGTTTTGGAATTATGTCGGACAAACAAATTCAATTTATGTTTGTTCTGTTTCAAATTATGTCATTCAAATTCTGTTTGTCGGACAAACCAACGTTTTGGGCCGGTCTGCATCCGCCAGAAGGCCCGAGTTCTTACTTGGAAGAACCCTTACTTAGTAAAACAGCAATGTTAACCTGCCATTGGCTGGGGAGAATATCTCCCCCTGACGAATTTTCGCAATAGCTCAAAAACCAATAGCGATATCAACGTGAAACTTTGGGTACCTTCTCCTACACCAATTGTACGTCTTCTGTGCATAAATGAAGCAATTTTGTTGAGAAAAAAATCGAGATATAACGAATTTAGTGACGTCACTGCACACGAGTTTGGCGAATTAAAAAAATCAGCTAAACTTTAAGAGATCATACAAAGTCTATATTTTGAGCAAAATGCAATAACAAAACGTCAGAAAATAGCAAATGGCAAGGGCTACTAAATAGATTCTCGGATTTGTGAAAACTTTGGTTTCTGACCCCTAAAAAAAGTCAATTAAAAAACAATTTCTTCGGAAAAATGCCCTAAAATCAAACATTGCAAATATGTTAAAAATGCACTGGATTTCGCATCTTTATACATAAAGAGGTGATTTAAAACAAACATTTCTGGGTAAAAGCTGCGTAGACTTTCTTTTGAAATAGGAAACGTGTCAATTTGTTTCCCATTTCAGGCGGTTTGGGAGGCTCGGCCGCTTTGCCCCCTCTTGGATCCGCCAGCGGGCGAAAACATTGGGGGGGGGGACCGAGCGGGTACCATTGGGGGGGGGGGGGCGAGGGTACCATTGGGGGGGGGGGGGCGAACTCGACATTGGGGGGCCGAGGGCCACCCCAAAAGTATATAAATCGACACCTATGGAGGTAAGTACCTCAATCAATTGAAGGTGTCTTCCCGCGGAGATGGGGCAGGCAAACATCATACCATTATTCAGGTGGGAAAGGCAACAAAAAAGAGTCATCAAATTACAGATCTGTTTCCCTGCTTCCTATCTTCAGGAAGATACTGGAACACGTTGTCTGTGATGAGCTGTTCCGTCATGTCGTACCGGTTTTGAGCAGCAGCAGCAGCAGCAGCATGGTTGTATTCCTAGGCGTTCGTGCAGCACGAACCTAAGTGTTTATATTAAGCACGCGTGGGAGGCCATATCCGACGGATATCAGACGGACGCCATTTATACTGGTTACTCGGCCGCTTTTCAGAGCTTCAACCATGTGCTCCTCATTCACAAGCTAAAACACTCCTACCACTTAAAGGAGCTTGCATTGGAATGGTTCGTCTCGTATCTGTCTGATAGACGACAGAGAGTTATCGTCAACGGCAAAACCTCCGACTGGAAACCGGTGACATCCGGCGTCCCAGAAAGATCACTTTTGGCTCCCTTTCTCTTTTCGATGTTCATTAACGATCTGCCGAGTAACATGGAATCCGGCTGCCTTTTGTTTGCAGACGATGTCAAAATTGTCCGCAGAATCACCTCCCCAGCTGACGGACTGTTACTGCAAAGGGATCTCAGCCATCTGTCAGCGTGGTCCGTCAGGTGGGGACTGACCCTCAACCCTGCAAAATGCAAATCGTTTACGATGACTCTCAGGCGTGCACCCGTCCAGACCAAATATTTTCTGAATAGTACCGAACTGGATCATGTAAGCAAAATTAGGGACCTCGTCGTAACACTAGATACCAAATTAACGTTTGCAATACATGTCTCTGACATAGTCAGCAGGGCCAACCGAGCACTAGGCCTCCTTACTCGTTCTTTTCAAGTCGGTACTAGCACTTCAAAATTAAACCGGAGCGCAGTGCTAGCTGCGTACTTCGCGAACGTGCGGTCGATTTTAGAATACTGTAGCGTGGTCTGGGCGGGGGCGGCCAACTCCCACACGGTGCAGCACAAAGATCGAGTGCAGCACAAAGTTCCTCATTTGGCTACTCACTCATACATCCTCCGGACAAACTAATTCTCTCTCTTATGGTAGCCTTCTGCTCCATTTCAAATTTCCTTCCTTAGCATCACGCAGAGTGCAGCATGACCTGCTCTTCTCGAGGAACATCCTGCGGGGGAAAGTGGACTCACAGGTCCTGCTCGAGTCGTTTCCCCTGCACGTGCCGCCTCGATCGACCCGCACCGTTGCGATTTTGCAGCGGAACCGCGATATGCGAGACGAGACGCGAGCGGAAAGTGTCACGTGTATTTCAATGGGAGTTGCGAGGCGCGATATGCGTGCGAGAGAGCTGTGTTTCAGCCTTTAGAGCCCAGGTGATCAAGTACGTTTTAACCCTGTAGTCTGTGACTGTAAACTTTAGGCTGTGTGATTATGTGATGTGTGTGCTGCATAGTGTATTTATTATTTGATCTTATCTTCACGACTTCGCCTGTCAGTGGAGCGTAGCTCTGTTGGCGATCATATGAAGAATACAAAATGTGCAGACAATCTTGCTCATATTTTACAATTCATTGAGTTGCAGGTTGTTAAGAATTCCTCTAATTTTTATAAAAGTTTTCCATGATCTTGTGTATGTAAAGGTCCAATGTTATAGACCTGATTAGTGATGACGTCATGGTTCCAACAGCTGACTGCGCTAATGTTGAAGAGATAGGAGCTTCATCAAGAGCAACGATTGTTGAGTACCTGCTGTCAGTTTACGTATACAAATTCACTGGATTAGCTAAACCTCTATCACAATTCTCATTTTATTTCATTTATTTAACGATAATGCATTGTAACCGAAGGCACCTTCATCCTGATGAAGGCGCAAGCCGAAAGCTTTGATATATCTTGTTTTTCTTTTATACATCATCTATTTCCTTATAACTCCCTAACATCAATGCAGTAAAAATGGAACGAAATGCAAATATACATCTACTTTTACTCAACCACATTGTTTTTTGGAGTCAGAAAACAATAAGTGTACCAGAATTGCGGCTCAAATTGAATCCCTTATCTCTACATCATTAGCGCAGTCAGCTGTTGGAAACGTGACGTCACGCTAATCAGGTTTATATGATTTTGCTTTGCTGAGGATATGTGATGGCCCATGATACCTGGATATTTTTTCAGGGCAGAGGTGCCTGCTTATGCCATCTGTGTGTTGACTATTGTTCCGAGCTTGGAACAGCCATGCTTATTAGTTATGGTTGTGCTGTAGTTATTTGTTTATCATTTTGACTATCTTCTACAATTTTGATTTGCTGACAACATGTGACAATCCATTACTTTTTTTTAGAGAATTGATTTCATGGGATAGATTTTCCTTCATGTGCGCCTGTATGTTGTCTAACAACATGACGCCCGTATGTTGGTGTATTGATTACAATGACAAAAATTCGGAACAGCCCCTTGCGAGCTGTGGAAGGGCTATACTTAGTAAATGCAGGTTCCTTTTTAATATTTTGTGTTGCCCGTGGAGATAATGAGCTGCTGCGGGAGCATATTTACTTGTGAAAAATTGTAAATTGTTTTAGTAATATTTTAAGACAAAGGGTGGTGTACGCACATCCTTTATTTCCCAGGGCTTCATCCTGCATGATGCCTCGCGTCCATAATATTTCGTAGTTAATAACTCAAGAGCCTTCAGGAGACAAAATCGACCGAATACATGTTGTGGGAGACTGACCAGACCAATTGTTTACCTCTGCGGGGTCTGGACTGGGGATCCATTGGCAAATGCCGGTCTAGCGAATTATGTGCAAACATGCCAGACCAGAGCACGTATGGTACACACTCTATCCTGCTTCCACTCCAGCGGGCCGGAAATGCAGCGACAAAGGTCACCGCCACCAAAGCTTAACTCACGCTTCTCAACATGCACGAACAAGCTTCTTGTTCATGACTTAGCGTCGGGAAATACATTGTAATTACGAGTCGTATACGTGGTTTTACTTAAGTGGTTTGTAGAGAATACTCAATTTAGTATTTAGCGAGTTTTAATATCGCTGTGATGAAAACATTTACTTAATATGCAAACAATGTGCGTACGGCGAATCTATTCTATTGAAAGATTGGGAATGTTTGGATAGAATTTCAACAGAAGGGCGCAAAAGAAGATGACCCGAACTATTTGTCCGACGAAATTTGAACACTAGAGCATTAGAAACGACGGTGAAAGAGATGTAAGGCGAAATATTTCACCTCCACAAGCCAAA
>JAXIVJ010017204.1:0-26753 GCA_036785665.1 Chirona hameri
AGACACTGGTGACATCCTTCTCTACAGGGAGGCACTGGTGACATCCCTCTCTGCGGGGAGACACTGGTGACATCCCTCTCTACAGGGAGGCACTGGTGACATCCCTCTCTACAGGGAGACATTGGTGACATCCCTCTCTACAGGGGAGACACTGGCGACATCCCTCTCTGTAGGGAGACACTGGTGACATCCCTCTCTGCGGGGAGACATTGGTGACATCCCTCTCTGTAGGAGATACACTGGTGATCTCCCTCTCTGTGGGGAGACACTGGTGACATCCCTCTCTGCAGGGGGACACTGGTGAGATCCCTCTCTGCAGGGAGACACTGGTGACATCCCTCTCTGCGGGGAGACACTGATGACATCCCTCTCTACAGGGAGACATTGGTGACATCCCTCTCTACAGGGAGACACTGGTGACATCCCTCTCTACAGGGAGACATTGGTGACATCCCTCTCTACAGGGAGACACTGGTGACATCCCTCTCTACAGGGAGACACTGGTGACATCCCTCTCTACAGGGAGACACTGGTGACATCCCTCTCTGTAGGGAGACACTGGTGACATCCCTCTCTGTGGGGAGACACTAGTGACATCCCTCTTCTCTGCAGGGAGACACTGGTGACATCCCTCTCTGTAGGGAGACACTGGTGACATCCCTCTCTACAGGGAGACACTGGTGACATCCCTCTCTGCGGGGAGACACTGGTGACATCCCCTCTCTGCGGGGAGACACTGGTGACATCCCCGCCTCTCAGAGGGAGACACTGGTGACATCCCTCTCTGCGTGGAGACACTGGTGACATCCCTCTCTGTAGGGAGACACTGGTGACATCCCCACCTCTCAGAGGGAGACACTGGTGACATCCCTCTCTACAGGGATACACTGGTGACATCCCCGCCTCTCAGAGGGAGACACTGGTGACATCCCTCTCTGTAGGGAGACACTGGTGTCATCCCCGTCTCTCAGAGGGAGACACTGGTGACATCCCTCTCTGTAGGGAGACACTGGTGACATGCCCGCCTCTCAGAGGGAGACACTGGTGACATCCCTCTCTACAGGGAGGACACTGGTGACATCCCTCTCTGTAGGGAGACACTGGTGACATCCCTCTCTGCGGGGAGACACTGGTGACATCCCTCTCTGCGGGGAGACACTGGTGACATCCCTCTTTACAGGGAGACACTGGTGACATCCCCGCCTCTCAGAGGGAGACACTGGTGACATCCCTCTCTGCGGGGAGACACTGGTGACATCCCTCTCTGTAGGGAGACACTGGTGACATCCCCGCCTCTCAAAGGGAGACACTGGTGACATCCCTCTCTACAGGGATACACTGGTGACATCCCCGTCTCTCAGAGGGAGACACTGGTGACATCCCTCTCTGTAGGGAGACACTGGTGACATCCCCGCCTCTCAGAGGGAGACACTGGTGACTTCCCTCTCTACAGGGAGACACTGGTGACATCCCTCTCTGTAGGAGACACTGGTGACATCCCCGCCTCTCAGAGGGAGACACTGGTGACATCTCTCTCTACAGGGAGACACTGGTGACATCCCTCTCTGTAGGGAGACACTGGTGACATCCCCGCCTCTCAGAGGGAGATGTCACCTCAGAAGGAGCTGCCGGTGTCACCCCAGAAGGAGTTGCCGGTGTCACCTCAGAAGGAGTTGCCGGTGTCACCTCAGAAGGTGTTGCCGGTGTCACCTCAGAAGGAGTTGCCGGTGTCACCTCAGAAGGAGTTGCCAGTGTCACCTCAGAAGGAGTTGCCGGTGTCACCTCAGAAGGAGTTGCCGGTGTCACCCCAGAAGGAGTTGCCGGTGTCACCTCAGAAGGAGTTGCCGGTGTCACCTCAGAAGGAGTTGCCGGTGTCACCTCAGAAGGAGTTGCCGGTGTCACCTCAGAAGAGAGTTGCCGGTGTCACCTCAGAAGGAGTTGCCGGTGTCACCTCAGAAGGAGTTGCCGGTGTCACCTCAGAAGGAGTTGCCGGTGTCACCTCAGAAGGAGTTGCCGGTGCCACCTCAGATAGCGATCAGAGTGAGACCATTTGTGAATCAACGTTACTGGAATATAAGTTAGTCGAATTAAAACAGTCTCCTCCTTACCAAACTACGTAACAGAACTGGTCTGCCCCGAATGCCAGCCGCCTGCGGACAGGAGCCAGGTGGAATGTCGGCAGACGCACGTCAGGAGAGCCAGCCGTTCACCAGTTGGAAGAGGCCTGTTCCAGTCTGGCGCTGCACCAACATCAGCCAGAGACGTCGCCAGCCAGCCAGCCAGACAGCCAGACATACCTCAGCCGTGCGGTGCGGCGGTAGAAAACCATACACGGCAGCCAGAGGTCTGCAGGGCAGCTTTAGCAGCAATAACCAGTCCATGACATGGTATAGCAGCAGAAACGTGTACCTGTAGATCCTGTAATCGGTACAGCTAATTTGTGTTTGTTTGTGAGACTCCTAACATTGATGACGATCTTTTCCAGACAGAAGGCAAGCTTGGAGTTTTCGTTGGGGACAAAATCTGTTGAGCGCTGCCCCTTCACATAAGACATTAATGGGAATGTTTCACCTTGGTATTGGTTTTGAACTGAGATAGCCATTACCATGAGATAGCCAGAACTGAGATAGCCATCTTTGACCGTTATTGAAATATCGAAAATACTAAGGTCATTTCCCCAAAACGTAGCCGTTTTTAAGTAATTTAATTTCCCATTTGTAAAATTGGATCTAGGCTGGTCCCGCCGCTGATTGGCTGACAGCCACTTTGTCAGACAATCCCACTTTTTCAGCCAATCAGCGGCGAAAAAGCTCAATAATGACGTCATCATCCCAAATTGAAAACCTTAATTTGTATAAAGTTAAGTGACTGTTTGAGATTAAAAAAACATCACCATCGTTTTCAGCAGCACTTACTTCATATATATATATATATATATATATATATATATATATATATATATATATATATATATATATATATATATATATATATATATATATATATATATATATATATATATATATATATATATATATATATATATATATATATATATATATATATATATATATATATATATATATATTTTCTTTTTTTTAAATTCCCCTACCCATAATAGGTAGGCAGGAGTGCCCTTCCATGCCCATGTGACCAGAGTACGTCAATTACCAGAGTGTTTAATAAGGATAGGGTTATGCAATCACGTTAGGTCACACCACTCTCCGCTATTTTGTTTTGTTGCATGGAAAGGATGGCCGCCACCTGTATTAGTAAAGGATTTGACCTGAGATTCGGGCGGACAGATAGCCGAGCTAGTAGCGCCCACTCGAAACCCAGATCTGACTATAGTTAGGTGTTATAGGGATAAATTAATACAATTATACTCAGGCATATAAACAAACGAAAGCACACAAATATGCACGCACACACCACACACACACACACACACGCACACGCACACGCACACGCACACGCACACGCACACGCACACGCACACGCACACGCACACGCACACGCACACGCACACGCACACGCACACGCACACGCACACGCACACGCACACGCACACGCACACGCACACGCACACGCACACGCACACGCACACGCACACGCACACGCACACGCACACGCACACGCACACGCACACGCACACGCACACGCACACGCACACGCACACGCACACGCACACGCACACGCACACACACACACACACACACACACACACACACACACACACACACACACACACACACACACACACACACACACACACACACACGCACCCGCACCCGCACCCGCACCCGCACCCGCACCCGCACCCGCACCCGCACCCGCACCCGCACCCGCACCCGCACCCGCACCCGCACCCGCACCCGCACCCGCACCCGCACCCGCACACGCACACGCACACGCACACGCACACGCACACGCACACGCACACGCACACGCACACGCACACGCACACGCACACGCACACGCACACGCACACGCACACACACACACACACACACACACACACACACACACACACACACACACACACACACACACACACACACTGCTGCCTGCTCCGCCTTGCCTCAGGCCCATGCATTCACACACGCATACATTGAATCAAGTGAAGAATATAAATACAAAAAAATAGACACAAATGATGATAGGAAAGTAAATAAAATAAATAAACATAAGAGGGCAGGACCAACTCAAATACATATTAAGAAGTAAATATAACACTACCACTACAGATAAATAATTAGTACTGGTGCAGAATATACTCATGAACATATTTCTTTAGGACATCCTTATTCCTAGGAACATTATCAATATCATTAAATAACTTACAGACTATTGTATTCCACGCCCTAGGAGCAGAGACAGATAGTGAAAATGCTTTATAATTTGTACGTGCATGTGGAATTATAAAGTGTTGAATAGCTCTGGTGTTGACCGGCCTATGGTATCTAAACATTAACAAAATTGGACGAGGAAGAGTTTCTTTTACATAGCCCAAAAGTAAGACTATGTGCTGTTTGTTTACCAAATCTGGAAACTTTAGCATTTTGTATTTAACAAAAAGTTCTCTAGTGTGGTACAAGTATGGCTTTTTATCGACTACAACCAGAGCCTGTTACAAATAGTGTTAAAGCAAACTTTCGCCTAGTTTCTGCGTAATTTAGAGTAGCATAAAGCCCTAAGAGATAACGTCTACTGTAATGGTTGTGGTACAGTCATTCGTGGAACGTGATTTTTCACCTTATTAGGAGAATAATAGTCTAACCTTCATCTAAGATATACATACTATGATATAATGATATATGAATATGAAGTATAAGCAATAAAAGCATGCATTAAAATGCCTCGATTTTGATATTTTACTTGACCTTGGCCTGACATATGTCATCAATTCAAACAGCTTGAGTATACTTTGAATATATTCCTTTAGGGCTTTCTATTGGAGCCAGGGGCGGATAAAGGATTTTCATTGAGGGGAGCTGCGGGCACCGGGGCGCATTTTATGGCACTTGAGAGGGGTGCCGGCGTCGGGTCGTCAGCGCGATGAGTCGTTGAGCGGGGGAGGGGGTAGTAGTGTCGGGGGGGGGGGGGGGCATGGGGTCCTCATAGTGCTAAAAAGTCGTTGACAAGGGAGAGGAGTTTTTAATTATCACCTAACCCGCGCCCCACTGGGGTATTCAGCCGAACACGCCACACGCCCCGCGGAGGGGAAGATTCTGCCCCCTCGTTATCTTCCGAACCAATAACCACAGCGAGACGCGCAAGGCGGTATTTGAAAACTCTCAATGAGACGCATCTAAAGCTTACGTGAAAATGTCAAAATATTGTCACATGTAGGTCACAGTCAGGTCAAAGTTCAAAATTGAGGTATTTGAGTTTTTGGGCCATACTCTCCATCCAAAGCCTTAGATTGCGACTATTATTGCACAAGGTGCTCTCAAAGATCAAATATATAATGCATATCCCGCATAAGCAAAAGTGAAATTGTAAGCAAAGGTCATGGTCATGGCACAAAAGGTCACTATTAGCAAGAGGTCTACGAAAGTCATGCTACACATGTTTTATGGGTTAGTTTACACGTATAATTCGATACTAGCAGCCATTTTCACAACCTGACCCCATATAATGGCCCTCAAGTCAAGTTCAGGCTACATAAGGTCAAAATTTGAAATTCATTAATCTAAATAAAAAGGCATTTTTCTAGACCAGTTTTGTCTCAAAAATATAGCGCTGGCATTTACGTGTTTTTAGAAGCCAAAACCTGGTTACTAGAAGCCAAAAAACGTAACTTAAAAAGATGACGTCATGAGTTACCTAAACTTAGGAGCCATAAGTCAGTCAAAAATAAAGATATTGCTTTGAAATTTGGTGTGGGTATCATCCATGCTTTGTGCTCTAATATATTTATTCTGTTTTGTTTTAAATATCATCGACAATTGATTTTGGAGATTTTCCCGAACAACAATCATTTATTTATATTTTGGGGATCAAAAACCCCAAATTACGCAAATTCGAGATAGCCATTTGGAAATGAATTTCATTTACTTTCCCTTTGACGTTTTGTATTTGGAAGTTGCATCAAAACTCGATGTTCTACGACTTTTTCAAACATTGATCGTTTTTCCACCAAAAATGGCAAGCCATGGCGTTAATACAACGTCATTATTTCCAAAAGTACTACATATATTTCACTGAAAGTTAGTAAGAAGACGTATAATTGATGCAGCAGAAGGTACAGAAAGTTTCACTCCGATATCATTCATAGTGTTCAAGTTATTGAGCAACTCCGGGAGGGGGGGGGGGGAAGATTTTGCCCCCCCCCCCCCAGCGGTGCGCGGGCTAGTATCACTTCTTACAGCCAATGCAGGAACGCGCGTGGGGGGAGGGGGGGATACTTGTATTAAATGCCCCCATGTTCTTGTGGGAGGGGGAATTTTCCCCAAAGTGTGTCTATGCGCGTGTGGTGGCTCAGTTGAAGTGTGTCTCTGCGCGTGTGGTGGCTCAGTTGAAGTGTGTCTCTGCGCGTGTGGTGGCTCAGTTGAAGTGTGTCTATGCGCGTGTGGTGGCTCAGTTGAAGTGTGTCTCTGCGCGTGTGGTGGCTCAGTTGAAGTGTGTCTCTGCGCGTGTGGTGGCTCAGTTGAAGTGTGTCTCTGCGCGTGTGGTGGCTCAGTTGAAGTGTGTCTATGCGCGTGTGGTGGCTCAGTTGAAGTGTGTCTATGCGCGTGTGGTGGCTCAGTTGCAGCGTGTCTCTGCGCGTGTGGTGGCTCAGTTGAAGTGTGTCTCTGCGCGTGTGGTGGCTCAGTTGAAGTGTGTCTCTGCGCGTGTGGTGGCTCAGTTGAAGTGTGTCTATGCGCGTGTGGTGGCTCAGTTGAAGTGTGTCTCTGCGCGTGTGGTGGCTCAGTTGAAGTGTGTCTCTGCGCGTGTGGTGGCTCAGTTGAAGTGTGTCTCTGCGCGTGTGGTGGCTCAGTTGAAGTGTGTCTCTGCGCGTGTGGTGGCTCAGTTGAAGTGTGTCTCTGCGCGTGTGGTGGCTCAGTTGAAGTGTGTCTATGCGCGTGTGGTGGCTCAGTTGAAGTGTGTCTCTGCGCGTGTGGTGGCTCAGTTGAAGTGTGTCTCTGCGCGTGTGGTGGCTCAGTTGAAGTGTGTCTCTGCGCGTGTGGTGGCTCAGTTGAAGTGTGTCTCTGCGCGTGTGGTGGCTCAGTTGAAGTGTGTCTCTGCGCGTGTGGTGGCTCAGTTGAAGTGTGTCTCTGCGCGTGTGGTGGCTCAGTTGAAGTGTGTCTATGCGCGTGTGGTGGCTCAGTTGAAGTGTGTCTCTGCGCGTGTGGTGGCTCAGTTGAAGTGTGTCTCTGCGCGTGTGGTGGCTCAGTTGAAGTGTGTCTCTGCGCGTGTGGTGGCTCAGTTGAAGTGTGTCTATGCGCGTGTGGTGGCTCAGTTGAAGTGTGTCTCTGCGCGTGTGGTGGCTCAGTTGAAGTGTGTCTCTGCGCGTGTGGTGGCTCAGTTGAAGTGTGTCTATGCGCGTGTGGTGGCTCAGTTGAAGTGTGTCTCTGCGCGTGGAGTGCCTCAGTGGAACTGCGGCCTCCTGTATCAGTCGCTGAGACCGACTGGTACTGTCCAGCCTCCATCGACACCAGATATGAACCGTCAGAATATCACGCCTCACGCCGTACTCCATAACTGCTTGACGTTTCAGCCGGCTGACTGGGTCTGCAAACGCCGCTGCCGGCACGGTTCACAGGCGGCAGAGCGATCCACTGCAGACAATGTATTTTCGGCTGCCGGCTCCGGTTTCAGTGACTCTCAGATTACTTTGCAGTTTGATCACTGGCGGCCTGTTGGAGTGACCACACAGGTTGAACATCCTCACCCTTTGCAATGCTACAACATACATATTAAGTGAATGGGGATGTGATCATACCCAGGCACGTAACCAGGATTTCGTCCGGGGGGGGGGGGGGCGCCTCGAAAGGGCCCCTTCCCGAACGTTGATAGGGCCCCCTTCCCAAGCGTTGAAAGGGCCAAACAAAACGGATGAAAAGGCACGTTACAAGGATGGAAATGCAGTATGACAGGTATCGCATGGACCATACTAACTTTTAGGAGCTGGAGTTAGCACACTGTCATATCAACTTTGGAACCGGCGACACCAATTTTGAATCAGCTATACCAACTTGGAGTATTTTTTAAGCTCAAGACCTGGAACTTTTAACCCGCGCACTGCAGGGGGTTGATTTCCGGCCCCCCTCAGGTTTTTCGCGGATAGCGAAAAAACGGCGGCGCGCAGCGCCGCGGGTTATTCATTTATTTATTTAACATCATCGCCGACGGGGTGAACCATTTATGGGCGAAGTCACAAAGGTAAAACCACACGCATTCACATACTTAAAAGATCACATTACATCCCTCACCCATAACCATCTATACCTATAATAATACAAAAGATCACCTAGAAGATTCTCTATAATACAAAATCGATGGTTAAAAGCTGTTAAATGACACAAATGGATTTAAAATATAAAAATAAAATACGAAATAAGAAATATGTGATGAAATAGTGAAGATAAAATAGCAAAAATGAAGACAAAGGTAGAAATCAAAACGAATATAAAATTAAATAGAAATACAAAGTAACAATAGTTACACACAGCAATACCTATCACATTTCGACACCAGTGACAAATACAACGTACATAGTGCGTATAGACTACCTACTTACAATGAAGCGACATATGACCTTACTTTGCCACGAAATGATGAGAGAGTGTCTGAGAACAGGTCCACCGTGGAACATTTATCTACGAGCCTATTAGCCAGTCTAGGCAGCCTCACAAAAATGCCTTCTCTCACAGTTGACACCCTGGCATATGGAATGCTGAACAGAGTTCGAGATTGTTGTCTTGTGGCGCGGCAGGGTACATTGAGTGAGAATGACTGTAATATAAATGATGAACGGATTTTACCAGTGAAAACGTTACGCAAAAACATGATATCGTATTGAGTTCTACGCGCAGATACAGACACTAAGCTAAAATGTTTCAGTAAGTCACAATACACAAGCGACGACGACTGAGAGCGCACCTGAGCGTTGAGCCACATTAAAAACTTATGCTCTATCCTTTCCAATCGAATGACATGAGATGAAGCGGCGCCTCCCCAAATCACGCTACAGTACTCCAAGTTGGAGCGAACGTGTGCGCAGTACGAAGCAATGACGGATCGGTCATTGAGATATCCTCTGGGGCTGGCTTTTTGGAATGATCGAATGAGTACACCGAGAGCTCTGTTTGCTTTTTTCACTGAACTATCTACATGTGGCCCGAATGTAAGTTTTGTATCAAGTATAACTCCGAGGTCCCGAATTTGGTCAACGTGCCCTAATTCAGTCCTATCAATGTGACAAGTTGTTTCTAATGGCTTTGTTCTCAATGACATTCGGAAAGATTTACATTTAGATGAGTTTAACTTTAACTTCCATACTTTTGACCACTCGTATAGCTTATTGAGGTCATTTTGAAGGGCTTGGGCGTCGGAGCTTCTGGAAATTTTCCTGTATAATTTTGCGTCATCCGCGAACAGCAGAACCCCAGAGGACATCCCCATAGGAAGATCGTTGACGTACATCGCAAACAGTAAAGCGGAGATTATACCTCCCTCGGGAGTACCCGAGGTTACCGGGCTCCATGCCGAGCACTGCCCGTTTACAACTACGCGTTGTTGTCTGTTTTCAAGATATGAAGTAAACCATAGCAATGCACAATCTGAAATGTATGAATTTTTGAGTTTGTGGAGCAGGAGAGCATGATTAACTACGACTTAAGAGTCATTATTAACTTTTCCTCAGGTTATTAAGATATTGATGTAGTTTTTTCAGAGTTATCAAGAGGATTCTTACTTTATATTATTACAAATTCAGATATTTCGGCACACATTGTGGCGCCTTCTTCAGTGAAATGGCGCGAATATTCTAAACAGGCCAACTAATAAAATAATTATGTCGCGTGAATAACCGCAGATAAAACTCTCAATCGGGAGACCGGATCTCCACTAAAATATACCTATTAGTTCAGGTCTGTACACACACACATATATATATATATATATATATATATATATATATATATATATATATATATATATATATATATATATATATATATATATATATATGACCACCAATGTTCGACCTAAACTAATTTACCAGTCATTTTTCAAAAGATAAAAAACTCATACACACGCAGACACATCAGAAGACAGGTAATAACCGAGCAATAAATACGAACTAGTCCAATGTAGCTATGTCCCTATAGATGGTGTCAATCTCAACAAACTCAATGCCGTCACAGTGCATGCAGGAGTCACATGGCTATGCATCACTGACGGTCACGTCTCAGCAGTATATCCCATATGGGACTCAGACGCACTCCTCCTTCATCCAGGTTCAAAGAAGCACGTGCCTGTTTAATTTCTATGGCCTCCCTGATCTTCCGCTTCTTCCAGTGGCCTTCAGTCGCGATGGTTTTGGCATCGAGGGGGTTCATCTCGTTCAACTCGAGCCATCCACCGGGAATGAAGGCGGGCATTGTCAAATGCCTGGAGACCAGAGCTCAAGCCGTCTGCAGTGACCTTTCAAGCCTCAAGGAAGAGAAAAAAACATATTATTGACATTTTTGAATCCAATGGCTACCCAAAGAAGTTCATCGAGAAGGCCATGAAATAGCGGAGTCGGACCACCCAAGATGAAGGAACGGAGGAGCCAAGGAACGAGATAATATATGCCAAGGTTCCTTACGTACCTGGTGTGAGCGAGCAAATAGCCAAGTTATTAAGACCCAAAGGCATCCAGGTAGCCCATAGCTCAAGCCGCCTGCGAAATCGCCTCGTGAAAGTAAAGGACTCAGTAGAACCCGAAAAGAGAAAAGGAGCCGTTTACCAGATAAGCTGTTCATGCGGTTCCAGCTACATCGGAGAATCTGGAAGACCCAAGAACGTCCGGCTGAAGGAGCATGTGGCTGACATAAAGTTTGCCAGGCTAGACAAATCCGCGACCGCCCGACACTTCGCTACATGTGGAGGCGAGATGAACCCCCTCGATGCCAAAACCATCGCGACTGAAGGCCACTGGAAGAAGCGGAAGGTCAGGGAGGCCATAGAAATTAAACAGGCACGTGCTTCTTTGAACCTGGATGAAGGAGGAGTGCGTCTGAGTCCCATATGGGATATACTGCTGAGACGTGACCGTCAGTGATGCATAGCCATGTGACTCCTGCATGCACTGTGACGGCATTGAGTTTGTTGAGATTGACACCATCTATAGGGACATAGCTACATTGGACTAGTTCGTATTTATTGCTCGGTTATTACCTGTCTTCTGATGTGTCTGCGTGTGTATGAGTTTTTTTATCTTTTGAAAAATGACTGGTAAATTAGTTTAGGTCGAACATTGGTGGTCACATATATATATATATATATATATATATATATATATATATATATATATATATATATATATATATATATATGTGTGTGTGTGTGTACAGACCTGAACTAATAGGTATATTTTAGTGGAGATCCGGTCTCCCGATTGAGAGTTTTATCTGCGGTTATTCACGCGACATAATTATTTTATTAGTTGACCTGTTTAGAATATTCGCGCCATTTCACTGAAGAAGGCGCCACAATGTGTGCCGAAATATCTGAATTTGTAATAATATAAAGTAAGAATCCTCTTGATAACTCTGAAAAAAACTACATCAGCATGATTAACGCTTTGAAAAGCTGACGAAAAATCGGTGTAAATGCAATCTGTTTGAATACGTTCCTCAATGGATTCCCAGGCAGTGCTCAGCACTGATGCTAGGTTGGTCACACAGGAGCGGCCGGGTATAAAACCATGTTGCGCCGGTGACATGACAGGATCCACGTGACGCAACAGGGTAAAATATACAACTCTCTCCAGTACTTTTCCGAACAGAGGAATCAACGACACGGACCTGTAACAGCTCGGGTCCTTGACGCTACCCTTCTTAAAAATCGGCACGACATTTGCACGCTTCCAAGGTTCCGGGAATATTCCCTGCCGGAGCGACATCGAACATATTTTTGTCAGTGGTACAGTGAGTACATCTCGGCATTCACGGATAATCCTCGCACTTATCCCGTCAGGACCACACGCTTTGTGTTCCGGTATGCTATCGAGTATCGCTCGGACAGTGTCGATGTCGCAATACATATTGGTCAGCTGCGGCACATCGTATACTGGGGCAGCGGGAAACTCCGCGATAAGAGTGTCGGAGAATTTGGACGAGAATGCGGCATTCAAAGCGTTAGCCTATGACGCACCTGTTAGGACATCGATTGCGCACACTTTGAGAAAGAAAAAAAATAACATCGGGTCATCTCAGGTCAGGTCACCAGACTAGGTCAAGTGACCCCACCTCCAAAAATGTTTGCAGTTGTGCCAAAGCCAGAGTTTCTCACCGATCAGTTCGAAACTTACAGGATGTCATGAGGGCATCAGTACTTACAATTCGTTTATCTCGGAATTTGTATATCGGTGACCTAAGGTCAGGTCAATTTCGTAACCTCTCCATAATAAGTCAATGGGAAAATATAACAAATGCTTCCTATTTCAAGGATATCCATGGTATTAGTCCAATTACTTCTGGATCATGTTATTATTGGATATTCTTGATGATCCAAGTGTAAGTTTTGTTCAGTCATAGGGTCACTTGAGGGGTCACTTGAATGACCTCAAAGGGTCATTTGAGGTCATGCGAGGTTACCATCACTTTTTTTGTCAATAACTCCCGACATAATGAAGATAGAGAAGTAAAACAGACAGCAATGTGTTTCTCTCGTCGAGACACGTCTTCCCTTATGCAACATGCCCTACTTGCGTCACCACTTGACCTTGACCTGAGGTCAAATTTTTAGGTTAACTTAACAAGGTCACCATGTATATAATTCAAAGCGCATTGACGAGAAAAACACAATAGCGTACACAGTTTTACGTTATCTTTATTAAGTAAAAAGTTAATAGCGAAAAACTATTTTGCAAAAAAACAGCATTTTGTCTTTTTTGACCTCTGGAGCCTCAAATATTGACCTGAGATACATTTTGAGGATACTTTGTCGATTTAAAATTGCACTGGCTGGTGTTTGCTTTTTTCTGTTTGTTTATAACTAGCATAGTTTCCGAGATATATCGGAATTTCTGGAGCGATGTCCTAAAACAGGAAAAACTGGAACATTTGACCTTTGATGACCTCTGGTGACCTCAATTTTGACCTGATCTAAAACAATACTGGAATACTTTCGATATAACTTGTATCAAGCTATCAAATGACGTTTTCTGATTGTCGCTACGTAGCGTAGTTTTCGAGATCTAACGGGGACGGAAATCAACCCCCCTGCAGTTCGTGTTCGGTGCAAAGCCCCTGCAGTGCGCGGGCAAATTGCGACGCGGAGCTGCGCGAAAATTTTGAGTCTTATGCCCTGAATTTTTATTTATTTATTTATTTAACATCATCGCCGACGGGGTGAACCATTTATGGGCGAAGTCACACAGATAAACCACACGCATTCACATACTTGAAAAAAATCACATTTCATCCCTCACCCGCATTCACCCATCTATCCTCACCCATCTATACCTATAATAATACAAAAGATCACCTAAAAGATCCTCTATAATACAAAATCGATGGTTAAAAGCTGTTGAATGACACAAAAGGATTTAAAATATAAGAATAAAATACGAAATAAGAAATATGTGATGAAATAATGAAGATAAAATAGCAAAAATTAAGACAAAGGCAAAAATGAAAACGAATATAAAATTAAATAGAAATAAAAAGTAACAATAGTTACACACAGCAATACCTATCACATTTCGACACCAGTGACAAATAAAACGTACATAGCGCGTATTGTCTACCTACTTACAATGAAGCGACATATGATCTTACTTTGCCACGCAATGATGAGAGAGAGAGAGAGAGAGTGTGTCAGAGAACAGGTCCACTGTGGAACATTTCTCCACGAGCCTATTAGCCAGTCTGGGCAGTCTCACAAAAATGCCTTCTCTCACAGTTGACACCCTGGCATATGGAATGCTGAACAGAGTTCGAGATTGTTGTCTTGTGGCGCGGCAGGGTACATTGAGTGAGAATGACTGTAATATAAATGATGAACGGATTTTGCCGGTGAAAACGTTACGCAAAAACATGATATCGTATTGAGTTCTACGCGCAGATACAGACACTAAGCTAAAATGTTTCAGTAAGTCACAATACACAAGCGACGACGATTGAGAGCGCACCTGAGCGTTGAGCCACATTAAAACTTATGCTCTATCCTTTCCAATCGAATGACATGAGATGAAGCGACGCCTCCCCAAATCACGCTACAGTACTCCAAGTTGGAGCGAACGTGCGCACAGTACGGAGCGATGACGGATCGATCATTAAGATATCCTCTGGGGCTGGCTTTTTGGAATGATCGAATGAATACACCGAGAGCTCTGTTTGCTTTTTTCACTGAATTATCTACATGTGGTCCGAATGTAAGTTTTGTATGGAGTATAACTCCGAGGTCCCGAATTTGGTCAACGTGCTCTAGTTCAGTCCTATCGATGTGATAAGTTGTTTCTAATGGCTTTGTTCTCAATGACATTCGGAAAGATTTACATTTGTTTTAAAACTTTTATTTGCCCTCCTTACAAAAGTTGAGTGTATGATTTAATGTTTTGTATGAATTTTCGAGCACGGCTCATGATCACATACACACAACCTAAAGAACACACCGATTAGCTTGCCAGCAGCAACTGTCGACGAAAACAAAAAACAACTTTACTGACAATGAGCTGACAATCTGTTCGTATACACTTTCAACGAAATAAGTAAAAAACAAGCTGTTGTCTAAACTTTGACTAAGTTTCAAATGCATGTGATTACATAGTTATGAGATGATACGCCAGGGGAGATATTTCTGTTCATGACGGGTTTCAACTGACGAATGAAGAGCGATTCGCATATCTTACGATGGGGATGATCTTTTGTTTTTGCAAAATGTGAACTGAAAGAGGTATTTCATTACGCGGGATACGATAGTCACCATGGACCGAAATAAAGTGATCATCAATGGGAGTGTCTGGCGTCTTGTTTCTCGCTGCTAAAACATGTTCATTGAACCGTAATCGAATGGGCCGTCGTGACTCACCCACGTAAGATATATGATCGCCCTTCCTTTCACACAGTACGCACGTTACACAATACACAACACCCGACGTTAAACACTTTCCCTTTAAACCTGACTGACAAGCATTGCATACTCTTCTGCCAGACGGGCACTCAGGCGGCGAAAAGGCCGAACAAACAAGACTGTTCTTCAGAGTATTTTTGTTTTCCCATGCTACTTTTACATCTAGTTCTGACTTTTTTTAAATCCTGTTAACTTTAGCACACATCGCTTCATATATTGATGAAGGGTGAGGTAACCATCTAGATCATATTTTGTTTTCTGTTGGCGCTGTCGTAGAACACGCGGACAGGTGACTTCTCGGCGCATGCGTCTCACAAGTTGTTTTGGGTAACCATTTGATTCGAAGAGATCTTGAATCTTCTGGAGAGATGTTTCTGCTTTTTCGTTTTGATGAAACCCGTTTTGCTCTTCGGAATTCTGAGTGAATGATGTTCTTTTTTGTAGTCATCGGGTGTGCTGAAGTATAGTGCATGATGACTCCGGAGTGGTTCGGTTTAACATACAGTTCCGTTGAGAACTTGAATTCTGAATCTAAAGAGATCAGTGTGTCCAAGAAGGCTATCTTTCCTGTTGAGTGACTGTCTTCCATGGTGAATTTTATCGTAGGGTGACGAGAGTTCATATACTCCAAGAAAGTTCGCAGTTGATCGTAGCCATGTGTCCAAACTCCTATCGTGTCGTCAATATACCTTGCATAAAACTCAGGTTTGAGTCTGACCTCGTTCATCGCTGCCTTTTCCAGTTGGTGCATAAATATGATCGCTACTGGGGGTGCTACTTTATTGCCCATGGCAATTCCAAGCTGTTGTCTGTAGTGATCCTGATCAAATCTGAACGTGTTGTTCTCGAGGCAGTGGGAGAGCAGACGAGCAATATTTTCTGGCGTGAGGCCGCGGAGGTCTATCTCATGAGCGTGCTCGGAGATGAGCTCTAGCACTGCAGACACGCTGTCATCAAGAGGAATGCTCCCGTACAGGTTGACCACGTCCATGCTGAATACAATGGCATTCGGAGGGAGCCGACGCTCAGGGAACTTTTCTTCTAATCTCGATAGATAATCTTCCGTGTTACGCAAATGAGCTGAAATGTGGACGAGCAGCTGGTTTAAGATTCTTTCTAAGAGCCAGGAGGTTTTTTCTGTTGGTCCCCCGCACGCTGACACAATGGGGCGTAATGGTACCCCCTCTTTATGGTCTTTTGGAAGACCATAAAGCACCGGAGTCCGGGAATTGGTGGTATAAGTTCTTTCACAAGTGACTCGGGTAGCTTGTCTCTCGTCACTTCCTTGAACACTTGCTTAGTCTTGGCTTCAAGCTGTGCTGTTGGATTGGCAGGCAGTCTTTCGTAACTGTATCGGTCTTGGAGAATTCCACTGACCTTATCGACGTAAGTTGTTTTGTCTAAGATCACAATTCCTTTGCACTTGTCGCTCTGCTTGACTATTACGTTTTCGTTATCCCTGAGTTCTTTCAGGCCGTTGCGTTCTTCCTCTGAAGTGTTTGCCACCAACTGTTCGTGTTTTTTGTATGTGTTGAGGATCTGTCTCTTTAAAGACTTCAGCTGTTCTTCTGTTTCATGAAAAGAAGGAGGAGGCTGCTTCTTAACTGAGTCCGGAAAGTGTGGATGAAACCTCGGCATTTTTCCTTGTTCTTGATGGTTTGATCTTTGTTCTGAGTTTTCTTGTGCTGAGTTTGAGGAAGAGGTTTGCGAACGCTGATCTGTCACACTTCGAATGACACTTGGTGCTGTGGTGGCAGTTATCTCTGTGTTCCCCTGATCGCTGTTATTCTGGGCCGCTTCTATCGCTAAAGGTGAATTGTCTCCTGCACTAGATCTTCGTGCAACAGGCCCGATGGCATGATGGGCTGCTCCGGTGACGCTGGGATTACTGTTTCACTGTTTTACGGATTACTGTTTCCTTCTTTTCATGAAACAGAAGAACAGCTGAAGTCTTTAAAGAGACAGATCCTCAACACATACAAAAAACATGAACAGTTGGTGACAAACACTTCAGAGGAAGAACGCAACGGCCTGAAAGAACTCAGGGATAACGAAAACGTAATAGTCAAGCAGAGCGACAAGTGCAAAGGAATTGTGATCTTAGACAAAACAACTTACGTCGATAAGGTCAGTGGAATTCTCCAAGACCGAAACAGTTACGAAAGACTGCCTGCCAATCCAACAGCACAGCTTGAAGCCAAGACTAAGCAAGTGTTCAAGGAAGTGACGAGAGACAAGCTACCCGAGTCACTTGTGAAAGAACTTATACCAACCAATTCCCGGACTCCGGTGCTTTATGGTCTTCCAAAAGACCATAAAGAGGGAGTACCATTACGCCCCATTGTGTCAGCGTGCGGGGGACCAACAGAAAAAACCTCCTGGCTCTTAGAAAGAATCTTAAACCAGCTGCTCGTCCACATTTCAGCTCATTTGCGTAACACGGAAGATTATCTATCGAGATTAGAAGAAAAGTTCCCTGAGCGTCGGCTCCCTCCGAATGCCATTGTATTCAGCATGGACGTGGTCAACCTGTACGGGAGCATTCCTCTTGATGACAGCGTGTCTGCAGTGCTAGAGCTCATCTCCGAGCACGCTCATGAGATAGACCTCCGCGGCCTCACGCCAGAAAATATTGCTCGTCTGCTCTCTCACTGCCTCGAAAACAACACGTTCAGATTTGATCAGGATCACTACAGACAACAGCTTGGAATTGCCATTGGCAATAAAGTAGCACCCCCAGTAGCGATCATATTTATGCACCAACTGGAAAAGGCAGCGATGAACGAGGCCAGGCTCAAACCTGAGTTTTATGCAAGGTATATTGACGACACGATAGGAGTTTGGACACATGGCTACGATCAACTGCGAACTTTCTTGGAGTATATGAACTCTCGTCACCCTACGATAAAATTCACCATGAAAGACAGTCACTCAACATGAAAGATAGCCTTCTTGGACACACTGATCTCTTTAGATTCAGAATTCAAGTTCTCAACGGAACTGTATGTTAAACCGAACCACTCCGGAGTCATCATGCACTATACTTCAGCACACCCGATGGCTACAAAAAAGAACATCATTCGCTCAGAATTCCGAAGAGCAAAACGGGTTTCATCAAAACGAAAAAGCAGAAACATCTCTCCAGAAGATTCAAGATCTCTTCGAATCAAATGGTTACCCAAAACAACTTGTGAGACGCATGCGCCGAGAAGTCACCTGTCCGCGTGTTCTACGACAGCGCCAACAGAAAACAAAATATGATCTAGATGGTTACCTCACCCTTCATCAATATATGAAGCGATGTGTGCTAAAGTTAACAGGATTTAAAAAAAGTCAGAACTAGATGTAAAAGTAGCATGGGAAAACAAAAATACTCTGAAGAACAGTCTTGTTTGTTCGGCCTTTTCGCCGCCTGAGTGCCCGTCTGGGAGAAGAGTATGCAATGCTTGTCAGTCAGGTTTAAAGGGAAAGTGTTTAACGTCGGGTGTTGTGTATTGTGTAACGTGCGTACTGTGTGAAAGGAAGGGCGATCATATATCTTACGTGGGTGAGTCACGACGGCCCATTCGATTACGGTTCAATGAACATGTTTTAGCAGCGAGAAACAAGACGCCAGACACTCCCATTGGTGATCACTTTATTTCGGTCCATGGTGACTATCGTATCCCGCGTAATGAAATACCTCTTTCAGTTCACATTTTGCAAAAAACAAAAGATCATCCCCATCGTAAGATATGCGAATCGCTCTTCATTCGTCAGTTGAAACCCGTCATGAACAGAAATATCTCCTCCTGGCGTATCATCTCATAACTATGTAATCACATGCATTTGAAACTTAGTCAAAGTTTAGACAACAGCTTGTTTTTTACTTATTTCGTTGAAAGTGTATACGAACAGATTGTCACGCTCATTGTCAGTAAAGTTGTTTTTTGTTTTCGTCGACAGTTGCTGCTGGCAAGCTAATCGGTGTGTTCTTTAGGTTTTGTGTATGTGATCATGAGCCGTGCTCGAAAATTCATACAAAACATTAAATCATAAACTCAACTTTTGTAAGGAGGTCAAATAAAATTTTTAAAATACGTATTATCCCAATGCCTTACATAACCACAGCGTTAAAAAGACTAAAAGATTTACATTTAGATGAGCTTAGCTTTAACTTCCATACTTTTGACCACTCATATAGCTTGTTGAGGTCATTTTGAAGGGCTTGGGCGTCGGAGTTACTTGACATTTTTCTGTATAATTTTGCGTCATCCGCGAACAGCAGAACCCCAGAGGACATCCCAATAGGAAGATCGTTGACGTACATCGCAAACAGTAAAACGGAGATTATTCCTCCCTCGGGAGTACTCGAGGTTACCGGGCTCTACGCCGAGCACTGCCCGTTTACAACTACGCGTTGCTGCCTGTTTTCAAGATATGAAGTAAACCATAGCAATGCACAATCTGAAATGTTGTATGAATTTTTGAGTTTGTGGAGCAGGAGAGCATGATTAACGCTTTGAAAAGCTGACGAAAAATCAGTGTAAATGCAATCTGTTTGAATACGTTTATCAATGGATTCCCAGGCAGTGCTCCGCAGTGATGCTAGGTTGGTCGCACAGGAGCGGCCGGGTATAAAACCATGTTGCGCCGGTGACATGACAGGATCCACGTGACGCAACAGGCTCAAATATACAATTCTCTCCAGTACCTTTTCGAACAGAGGAATCAACGACACGGGCCTGTAACAGCTCGGGTCCTTGACGCTACCCTTCTTAAAAATCGGCACAACATTTGCCGTATTAGCTTTTAGTGACCAGATACAAAACAAATGCATGCCAGCACTGTATTTCTGAGACAAAAATGGTTTAGAAACATGCGTTTTTTTATTTAACCCTCGCCCTTCGGGAGCTTTTATCACCTTCGCCCTACGGGGGGGGGGGGGGGGCTGACAGCCCCTGTTAACTTCCAAACCAAGCAACTTAGAGCAATGCGGTGAGTCCCAGCATGTTGCCTGTCATGAGAGGAATCTAACAGTGTGCGATTTTTAGGTTTTAGGTCAACGGATGACCTTCCAGGTCAAGTAAATGACCTCGGATTTACCACGTCCAGAACAGCGATTTTGCTCTTCAGAAAACCTCAAAATTAGAAATTGATAAATGTAAATAAAAAGGCATGTCCCTAGACCAGTTTTGGCTCAGAGATACAGAAAAGGTAATTATTTGTTCGTATCTTGTAAAAAAGTTAAAAAAAGTTATTTTAAAAAATGACGTCATCAGTTTCTTACACTTAGGGAGCCATCACTCAGTCAAAAATGAAGATATTGCTTTGACATTTGGTATGAGCACTGTCCATACTCAGTTCTCTCACATATATTCCGGTTTTTCTAACATCTTTGCAAATTTTGATTTTGTGGGGATTTATTTTTGTTGTTGTTGAAAATCTGAGATTGCCATCTTAAAAAGAATGTCATTTTGTATCTTTGGTGAATTGCGTTTGCATTTTGCTTCAAAACTCTATTTTCTACGATTTTTCAAATATTTCTATTTTTACCAACATGACGTCATCAAAACGTCATTATTTCCCAAATTTCTATTCTACTAATTTCAAAGAAATTGTACCAGCCTACGTATAATTGCTGTACACTCAGCTACCGAAAATTTCAGCAAGATGTACCGCATTTGTAAAAAGTTATTCAAGAAAAACCTCAGGGGGGGGGGGGGGCCTGTCAGGCCTCCCCGTAGGGTGAGGCTTAAATTATAAATTTCAAATGTCACATGTTGTCCTTATGTGACCGGACCTTGACCTTATATGGTGTCAGATGGTGGAAATGGCTGCTACTGTCGAATTATACGTGTAGAATAACCCATACAACATGTGTTGCATGGCTTTCGTAGACCTGTGACCTTTTGTGACCTGATCTTGACCTTGACCTTTGCTTACAATTTCCTTTTTGCTTATGCAGGATATGTATTATACCTTTGAGAGCACTTTGTGCAATAATAGTCGCAATCTAAGGCTCTGGATGGAAAGTATGGTCAAAAAACTCAAATATCTCAATTTTGACCTTTGACCTGACCGTGACCTGACATGTGACCTTATTTTGACAATTTAGTATATGCCTTGGATTTGTCTCATTGAGAGCTTTCGATTGCAGCCTTGCATGTCTCGCTGCAGGTATTGGTTCGGAAGATAACCAGGGGGGGCGAAATACGCCCCCGCTCCCCCAGCCAGTGGCGTTCGGCTGAGACCCCAGCCAATGCCGGGTTAAAGGGACTGTCCCACCTGTTTGAAAGTTGTCGAATCACACTTAATTGCATTTATACATGTCAAGCGAGGTCAGCTGAACATGTTCGTGATTTTTTTTCCCGAAAAAATGCTTATCTTGGAAGATATTCAACTTTTAGTTTTAAGCGGAAAGTTGGGTTGGTGACGTCATGTGATTATTTTTAATAACAGGGAAATCCTTTGTGCTGCCAAATGAAAGGCACAATTTTTTGCCGACATCTATTGCGCAGAAAAACAGCGAACCACCCAGTGTCTAGATTGGCTAGCACTATCAGCTGGAGTTGTTGCAGCAGTTGGCCGCCAGGGACCGCTAGTGAGCCATGGTGATATGACGTCGCAAGCAAATGGTACCACTAAATATTGATTGATTGATTGATTTATAAATAAATAAATATTAAGTGTTAAATATTTAACTGGTACCATTTGCTTGCGACGTCATAACACCCTGGCTCACTAGCGGTCCCTGGCGGCCAACTGCTGCATCAACTCCAGCTGATGTCCAGCTCCTCTAGCTCTCCAGCTCCTCTAGATTGCGAACCACCCGGGGATCGAGAAATGAAAGACGACAATATTCCAAGGCTGACCTTAAAAGAAGTCGACTATCATTATCAGTTGGGTAAATAGAGACGATGCTGTCGGTTTAGAGGCCCTATTCAAATACACATGGGCCTTATTTTTTACAGATGTTAAAATCAAACTCGAATATCTTTTTGATTAGATCATTGTGGTTGTTTTAACTGCTCCCTACCATACTGAATTTCAATGCCAAGCCATCAAAATGGTCATCTCAACTCAAATCTAATTTTAAGGTGGGATAGTCCCTTTAAAGGAAATAGTTCACCTTGGAAAATTTTCCCAAACACGATTTGATTATATTTCGTATTACAATTTATTTTTATATTGTCAAAAGTGGCCTTATATCGCGCCGATTCGAAGCAGAAGGCCGTAAATTATTATTGTTTATAAAAACCATATGCATACTCTCTGAGTCAGAGTCCTGACGTCACGCGAAATAAAAAAATGGCTCAGCCAATCAGATCCGAAAGTAGTCGCGTAAGGATAGACTCGCATTAGAGATGTGCCAACCGGCGGCCGGCAGTTCGCTTTCTAGCACCAGCTGCAAGCTGATTGGCTAATGGTATAGCCTCTGCCCGGGCTAGATCCAGTCCAACATTATTTCACCAGCACCGCATTCCTTCGCCAAAAAATCAAATTTATTCGGCTGGGGAGTCTTTTCAGTCAAGCAAACTTGCAGATAGGAGTTTCCCAACACGAGCTACAAAACTGCTATCTCAGTTTAAAACTAATGTTGAAGGTGAACTGTTTCCTTTAAAGGGAATGTTTCACCTTTCTTAAAATTGTCAAATATACGCTGGTTGTAGTCGCAAATATGAAGTAAGTGCTGCTGAAAACGATGGTGCTATTTTTATCTCGAAAAGTCACTTAATTTTATATAAATTAACCCGCGCCGTGCCGGTGCTCGGCGCCACCTTCGCCGTGTCGGGGTGTTTAGACACCCCCTCTAACTCGAAAACTAAAAGGGCTAGAAAGCTGTGGAAAGGGCGTGTTCGAAAGCTCTTGCCAAGCACATTCGAAAGTACTTCAATATTTTTTTCTTCCGAAAGCGAATATTGAGCTCACCAGAGGTCATCAAAGATCAAATTTTCCAGTTTTAGGCTTCGCTCAGAAACCCCAGATATCACAGGAACTATGATATCTAGGAACAAACGGAAAGAGCAATGGAAATATATTGAAACATGCAATCGATAGGTGTCCTCATATTTTAGCTCAGGGTCAATACTTGAGGCTCCAGAGGTCATCAAATGTCAAAAATGCTATTTTTTACCAAACAGTTTTTCACGAATAGCTTTTTACCTAATAAAGACAAGGCGATAATTGTGATGTCATCGTGCCTGTCTTGTCAAGGCGCTTCGACTCATAGTAGTGTTGAACAGGTTAGGTCAACTTCAAAATTTGACCTAAGGTCAAAGTCAAGTGGTGACCGAAGTAGGTCATGTTGCATATGGGAAGACGTACCTCAATGTCAGTCAACACACAAGATATTGCTTTGACATTTGGTTTGGGATCGTCCATACTTGGTTCTCCAATACATATTCCGTCTTTTTCATATGATTTGATATTTTATATGATTTTATGAAGAGAGAAAAATTGGAGATAAAAAAATCCACAAATTAACATTTCCAAACACATTAAAACACCGGAATACATATTGGAGAACGAAGTATAGACAATACCCAAACCGAATTACAAAGCAATATCTTTAGTTTTGGCTGACTTATGGCTACTTAAGTATGATGGGTCTGGATTTTGTATTCGACATTTCCAAATATGCACGTACCACTTTCCCTCCTGCTACAAAATGCTATAAAATGGAGGAAACACGAACGAGGAAAAAAATAAAATTTGTGTTCGCAAAAAAGTTATTTTCGCAGTTAGTACCCATTTTTCATCGCCAGTTTCAGCGGATTTGGGGGGGGGGGCTAATTTATATTGCCACCCCCGTCGAGCGTGGGATGGGGGGATTTACCGATTAAAAGGAGATAATCCCCTTTTGATTTTGTTAGCAACAATTTATTTGGCTACCGTTATGGTATTAAAATGATGTGATCTTAATTTAAGAAATGAGTAAAATGATTCCTAATTCAAAGTTGTAAGTTTAGGAAAATTAAGGATCGGTATTTCCCCTCCACTATTGGGAAAGCGCAACATCTGACACTTTTGTGTCAATCTGTTCAACGTTGAATGGGAACTTATAAACAAATCGCCGACACTAAATAGGTTGCCATCCGGGTCCAACCTAAACTGCAGATTTCAATGCACTTTTTTCAAATGATTGTTGATTGTTCATAAAAGTTTGGCACATATTCGCAAAAGATAGAGTGCAGGAAACATATTGCATACCTTCATGATAAATAACAATGCGTAGGGAGGTTAATTTACTGAATTCGTTACAGAGTACTTTCTGATTATAAGCGTGATCGCTTATCAACTATGACTTGAAATATCTCTCGGTAGAAATTGTTATATGCAAAATGTGATGAATTTACAATAAATTTTGGTCTCGTCTATCGATTTCAGGTGCTAGCTCCATGTTTGTGGAAAAAGGTGATTATCTCCCTTTAAGCTGAAATGTTGTGTGTGGTTTGAGACCACAAATGCCATGTGGTCTCAAACCACACACAACATTTCAGCTTAAAGGGAGATAATCACCTTTTTCCACAAACATGGAGCTAGCACCTGAAATCGATAGACGAGACCAAAATATATTGTAAATTCATCACATTTTGCATATAACAATTTCTACCGAGAGATGTTTCAAGTCATAGTTGATAAGCGATCCACACTTATAATCAGAAAGTACTCTGTAACGAATTCAGTAAATTAACCTCCCTACGCATTGTTATTTATCATGAAGGTATGCAATATGTTTCCTGCACTCTATCTTTTGCGAATATGTGCCAAACTTTTATGAACAATCAACATCATTGAAAAAAGTGGATTGAAATCTGCAGTTTAGGTTGGACCCGGATGGCAACCTATTTAGTGTCGGCGATTTGTTTATAAGTTCCCATTCAACAACGTTGAACAGATTGACACAAAAGTGTCAGATGTTGCGCTTTCCAATAGTGGAGGGGAATTACCGATCCTTAATTTTCCTAAACTTACAACTTTGAATTAGGGAATCATTTTACTCATTTCTTAAATTAAGATCACATCATTTTAATACCATAACGGTGGCCAAATAAATTGTTGCTAACAAAATCAAAAGGGGATTATCTCCTTTTAATCGGTAAATCCCCCCATCCCACGCTCGACGGGGGTGGCAATATAAATTAGCCCCCCCCCAAATCCGCTGAAACTGGCGATGAAAAATGGGTACTAACTGCGAAAATAACTTTTTGCGAACACAAATTTTATTTTTTTCCTCGTTCGTGTTTCCTCCATTTTATAGCATTTTGGTAGCAGGAGGGAAAGTGGTACGTGCATATTTGGAAATGTCGAATACAAAATCCAGACCCATCATACTTAAGTAGCCCATAAGTCAGCCAAAACTAAAGATATTGCTTTGTAATTCGGTTTGGGTATTGTCTATACTTCGTTCTCCAATATGTATTCCGGTGTTTTAATGTGTTTGGAAATGTTAATTTTGTGGATTTTTTTCTCTCCAATTTTTCTTCTTCTTCATAAAATCATATAAAATATCAAATCATATGAAAAAGACGGAATATGTATTGGAGAACCAAGTATGGACGATCCCAAACCAAATGTCAAAGCAATATCTTGTGTGTTGACTGACATTAGTGTTGACTAACTTATGGTTCCCTAAGCACTAAGCAGTGGCGTACGCAGAAATTCACAAAGGACCAGGTCATTGCCTTGAGGGGCGCCACCCGGTCGACAGGGGCTCCACAATATTTGCGAAATTTTTCAGGGGGGAGGGGGGTGGCGCCTCTCCTTCCGCACCGTGCGAAAGGAGAGTCACTGGCCGGAAGGGCGCCGTCGCTCGCCGAAGAGGGGCAGTGACTAGCTAGTCGGAGGGGCGCCGTCACTCGCCGGAGGGGTGCCGTCACTAGCCGGAGAGGCGCCGTCACTCGCCGGAGGGGCGTGGTCACTGGCCGGAGTGGCGCCGTCACAAGTCAGAGGGGCGCCTTCACTGGCCGGAGGGGGCGCCGTCACTAGCCGGAGGGGCGCTGTAACGGGCCGGAGAGGCGCCGTCTATGGCAGAGGACGCCCTCACTGACCGGGGGCGCCGTCACTGGCCGCAAGAGTGCCGTCACTGGCCGGGGGAGCGTCCTCACTGGCCAGAGTGGCGTCGTCACTGGCCAGAGGGGCGTCGTGACTGATCGGAGGGGCGCCAGCTTTGCATGGGCGCCTCGGGTCCAAAGGACCAGGTCATGACCTGCATGACCTGATACTCGGTACGCCACTGTCCCTAAGCATGATGGGTCTTAACTTTGTATTCGACATTTCCAAATATGCGTGGCGCATCTGGCGCTATTTTCGATCTGGAGCGATTCCTACAACCAAGGTAAGTTAAAAAACGCCGCGTTTTGGCGCCAAAGTTTGTAGCGCTGAATAGCTTGCGTGGAACGCATTTCGACAGTATTTGAGGAATTGTTACTGGGACTTGGGCATCGTTGTTTTCCTTTTCCCTGTAAACATGTAGCCAAATTAAATTCACACTTTGTGAA
>JAXIVJ010017205.1:0-5000 GCA_036785665.1 Chirona hameri
AGGTGAAATAATGATATCCGAGGAGGAAAAAATATGGGAAAAGGAAAATCGATGAAATTGGACACTAAATGCCGCTCGGTTCAGATGCTGGACTTACCCATGGTGAGCTGCCTTGCAGAGTCCTTTATAAGGTCGCCGAGTCCTTGTGAATTGTAGTCCACTGTATGGCAGAAATATTCGCTTATCTCTCGCTTCACTAGTAAGCAATCTCGGCCATCGGCTATAATCGGCTATAATAAGGTAGTAAAATATCAGTTTGAAGAACAAACTATCGGCGTTTCAAATTATTCAGGCACGCACGACACACCACTCGCTAGCACTATATCGCGCTTCTCGCCGCACACCCTGCATCAAGGAACGACTCCCCGCCGCCCGCCCCGCACCAGTCCAACCGACCTGCCCTAGGTCACGTGACGTCTGCCCCGAGGGCAGGCTAGCGCAGCGGGCGCCAGGCCCGGCTCAGAATCCGTGGCTGAAACAGGCGAGAGGAGGGAAAGGGAATTGCCGGAATTATTGTATTGCTGTTTTACATGATTTGAGCGTGTGTATATGTTGATAAAATAAATGAATGTTGTTGGAATAATTGTTGTTAAATTATCAGACAGCCATGCAGGTAGGCTGCACCGCATGACATGCAGCTGTGCGGAACTAATGCGGAACAGCCTGCGCAGATAATTACCACTCATCATGGTTATGTTTTGTTGTGAGACTCATCATGGTTAATTTTTGTTGTGAGACTCATCATGTTTTTGTTTGTGAGAAGTTGCAAGGCATTGCGAAATTTATCCTTAGTTCCTGTCGTATTTGAGAGCATGTGTGATTATCAGATCCGGGGAAATCATGGATTTATTGTTAATTTCAAGAGTCTATGATGAACCCGTGGTTCGTTTCTGATATCCACCCTGCTCACAGAGCAGTCAGCAGACCATATGCGCCCTGTGGGTCTGCTCCATTCAGGGGCGTAACCAGCATTTTTCGAGACGGGTGCATCCGGTCGGGGTCCCGTTACAGGGGGGGGGGGGGCAGTCCCCATAAATATCCGAAACAGCATTTGGCCCCATTCCAGGCCTGAGAGGGCCATAGGCGTATCCAGGATTTCGCCAAGGTAGTACCCGCGGCCAGTTGTATGAGCCCCCGGAGCGTCAGGGCCCCTTTCCAAGACTGAGTGCCCTTTTAGCCCTACCCCAGCGAAACAAATGTTGCTGTGCTGGGGTTGGGTAAATAATGCAAATGCGTTGTTGAGCGCGGGGGTAAATAATGCAAATAAAACGTTAATCTCAAATCCGACATGTTTTTAAGTCGTGATTTGATATTGGCAGGAAGGGAAAGTATCCTGAAGGTTGAAACGGTTCTTATCTGGCTTAAAAGAGACCTCTATGCACGGGTGGAGTTCCTTATTCAAATGGTAGGGCCACTGCCCCATCAACTTTGTGTTTTGCCTCACCAACTCTTGTCAGATTTGGTGGTCATCCGGCATTCAAATGGTCATTTTCAACTCAACCAAGCAAAACAACCAAGCAAAATTACATTTTGTCCCACCAACTTTCTTGCAAAAGCTCCACCCATGCCTCTATGGGTCTGTTGGGCCCACCGAGGGCTTGGAAGATCGGTTTTGAAGGGCCTAGCTGGGATCCCCACAGACCGGCCAAGGGCGATCTAAGGCCGACCGAGGACACCACAGTTTGAACGAGGATCCCTCACGCTGACCGATCGTTTTTTTAGGCCGACTGAAGGCTTTTCAGACCGACCAAGAGCACCCTCAAGCCGACCGAGGTCCACTCAGGCCCACCAAAGGCTGATCGAAGTCCCCTAGGGGCGGCTGAGTGCACCACCCTCAGGCCGATCGAAGGCCCCTTGAGCCGACCGAAGGGCCCCTCAGCCGGTCAAGGGTCCCTCAAGCCGACCGAGGGCTCCCTCAGTACGACCGAGGGCCATTTGGACTGTCCCAGGTTCATCTCACGCCGGCCAAGGTCCATCTCAGGCCGAATGTGGGCCCTTCAGGCAGACCGAGGGCATCCTCATGCCGACTGAGGGCCCTCTTAAGCCGGCCGAGGGCCATCTCAGGCCGACCAAGCGCCTCCTTAGGCCATCCGAAGGCCATCCTAGGATGACCAATGGCCTCTCAAGCCGACTGAGGAGTGACGGTCCCTCGGACCGACAGAAGGCCCCTCAGGGCTCAGGCAGTCTGAGGGCAACGTCATGTAAACCAAGGGCACCCTCAAACCAGCCGAGGGCCATCTCAGGCCGACTTGGTGCTCCTCGGGCCGACAGGGCCCTCTCAGGCCGACTGAGGGCCCCCTAAGACCGACTGGGTGTCCCCTTAGACTGATATATTAAATTATATATTAAATGATTGATTATTATTGATATATTAAATGAGTACATGACTAGACTGACAACTCAAAAATACCCACGGCCTACCTAAAAGACATGACCTATGAGATATAAAAGCACTATGATTACACTGACTAGAGTATTGTAGTGGAGTATACGATGACATGTTTCCTAAAATTACCAATCCCTGTATGCCAGATATCTACGGTCCTTGTAGAGTTTAGGAACGTGTTGCAGTGACGAGGGATTCTGACAAACATACTGTACTTGACTGTGTTCACTCTGGCATGCGGCACGTGGAACAGCAATCTGCTACGGAGTACACGGGGAGCAGATGCCAACGGGAATGACTCTACAAGGAAAGACGAGTCAATTTTGTTGTGAATGTTTCTCAGGAGCATGATGTCGTATTGTAATCTTCTTGCAGCGAGAGATGCTAGTCCGAAATGGCGTAGAAGACTATCATAATCCAAAGCGACATCTGCAATACGACAGTGAGCGCAGAGCCAAGTCAGGAACTTATGCTGAACTTTTTCAGTTCTTTTCAAGTGCGTGTTGGCAGCTCCTCCCCATATAACACAGACATACTCTAGTATTGATCGAACATTTGCGCAGTATGTTCATATGATTGACTTGGGATTGACATCGTATACAATGAGCGACCATTTTTTCCGGTTTGAAACGATCTCATCAAAAGACCGAGAGCCCTGTTGGCTTTCTTCAGCACAGCGTCTACATGGGCACCAAAAGTCAACTTTCCGTCTAACATCACTCCCAGGTCTCGCATTTCGTGCACTCTTTGAATCACCTCACTTCCCATCGTGTAAACGCCTGTGATGGGTTTCGTTCGCAGAGTTAGTGAGAGGATTTTACATTTCGCTGGATTCAGTTTTAACTGCCACGCTGCCGACCACTGGCAGAGCCCATCTATATCAGCCTGCAGGCCGCGAACATCACTAAAACTGTCAACCCTAGCATATAGCTTAAAATCATCGGCAAACAGGAGACAATCTGAGCGTACGACAGCTGGCAGATCATTGACATAACATGCGAACAGAAGAGGGGACAAAAGCCCCCCTTCTGGCGTCCCCGACAGTACCGGGGCCCACGCTGAGCATTTGCCATTCACAACAACCCGCTGCTCTCTTTCAGACAAGTACGATTTGAGCCAGGACAGTGCTTTTCCGGTCATATGATACGATTTTTCCATTTTTAGAGCCAAGAGTTGATGATTTACACTCTGAAATGCTGAACTATAATTACGTACGTCAGTATAAATTACGTCTGTTTGAGAGCCAGCGGATATGTTGTTCCAGGCCACACGCTACATCGACCCCAGGTTCGAGACACGGGAACGCCCCGGTATGAAACCATGCTGCTGACTAGTGAGAGCCGGGCGCACATGACTCACCAACGTACTGTACACCACCTTCTCCAATATCTTACTGAACAGTGGCAGCAAACTAACGCTTCTGTAATTCGTCGCACACGACTTATCCCCTTTTTTGAAAATAGGTACGATGTTCGCACGTTTCCAAGCTTTCGGACAAACGCCTTGTTCAATAGACAAACGACACAACTTTGTCATTGGTACGGCTAGTTCATGCGCACATTCGTGTATGATACGGGCACTCACATCGTCAGGACCACATGCATTGCTCCTATTTGTGCACAATAGTATTGCACGGACAAGATCCTCTGACACGTCAAATGAGGACAGATTACCTATCGCATAATCCGGTATCGGAGGTATCATACTTACGCCAGGGTCCGATAATTTACTAGCAAACGTGCGGTTCAGTAGCTCAGCTTTCTCACGATCACTATCAATCTTTCTACCACCGTCTATTAAACAAGGCGTGCTAGAGTTGTTTCCTTTTATACACTTAAGAAATGTCCAAAAACGCTTCGGATTAGATGACAGATCACCAACCAATCCTTTCAGATAAATTGCAAATTTCACACTCGTTAGCCGTTTGAACTGACGCCGCTTCTCGCTGAAAACTTGCTGGTTGTCTTCATTCCGGTTCCTCTTCATCCTGCGGTGCGCCGCCTCCTTCTCGCTGAGAGCTGATCGCAGCTCGCGGTCAAACCAGGGAGGCTGACGACGTGACAGTGTTACCACCGGGATGTGGTCACGAATAGCCGATGTGAGGAGGTCGTAAAAAGTATCTAACGCCTCATCCACTGGCACACCATCCAGCAGATTCCACGGTGTGAACTGCAGAGCCCGCCTCATGGCATCCCAATCGGCCCTTTTGTAGTTCAGTGCAGATTTCCGGGACACCAGCGGAGGTGACTGAGGCACAGCTCTGACGTCACAGGACGACTGAGGGTCCCCTCAGGCCGATTGAAGGCCCCTCTGGTCGACTGAGGGCCCCTTATGTCGACTGAGGGCCCTCTCAGGCCGACTGAGGGCCCCCTAGGACGACTGAGGGTCCCCTCAGACTAACGCTGGCCGATTGAGGGCCCCTTCAGGGCGACTGAGGGCCCATCAGGCCGACTGAGGGCCCGTCAGGCCGACTGAGGGCCCCTTCAGGGCGCCTGAGGGCCCCCTAATGCCGACTGAGGGTCCCTCCATACTAACCCAGGCCGGCTGAGGCCCCTAAGGCCGACTGAGGGCCATTCAGGCCGACTGACGGCCCCTCAGACCGACTGACGGCCCC
>JAXIVJ010017205.1:10000-26751 GCA_036785665.1 Chirona hameri
TTTCTGCCATGCAGGGGAAGGAAAGAGAACAACTCTTTCATTCGTTCGACATCCAGCCTTCCCTGCAACTCTGCACCTGCAGCGCACACTGCACCTGAGAACGGCCGCTTACCATTTCAACCGAATGGCCCGATCGCCTCGCTCGCTATACAGTCCCGGGATCAATGTAGGCCCGAAAGTGTCTGTAGTTCTGCTGTCGTCACCGGCAATCACCGTCACCGTCACCGTCACCGTCACCGTCACCGTCACAGTCATCGTCACCGTCACCGTCACCCGCCGTCACCGTCACCGTCACCGTCACCGTCACCGTCACCGTCACCGTCACCGTCACCGTCACCGTCACCGTCACCGTCACCGTCACCGTCACCGTCACCGTCAATGCCACACAGACAAGGCAGACATCCTGGGAATATCCCGTGTGCCGATGTCCCAGACCTGTTCAAGTGTTCAGTCCCGTCCTGTTCAAGTGTTCAGTCATCGAGTGACGGCATTGGACCGTCCTGACCGCTGCAAACCGTCCACATTGACAATAGTCTCAGTCCGACCGCCGCTGCTGTCGCGTTCGTATAGCTGTCGCGTTCGTATACCTTTCGCTTGAGGGTTACCAATATATCGTACCAAATGGAAATATATGTAGTTGTCAAACTGTAAGAACTTTGTGTCATGTCGGCGCAAGGTCACAATAAGAACTCGCTCACAATATGAATGTTATACGCAGCGTTGTATTGAACCTTTCTGTACAACACATTCGTAATTGCGCTACAAACAGACATTTTATACAATAGTTCGAAGCATTTTGTGTCTGATACTAAAGTGTGTCTTCAGCTATTCTTGGGTTAAACGGGCTGCAATTGATGAATGAACATGCTGAATAATTTTCGAACATATTACGCGTAGTTCGCCTTCCCAAGCAGAAGCCATTCCAACACCAGCACAGATCACCCGTCTCTCGAATTCACTCTTTGACACTCTCACAGATAGTTTGAATTGGCACAAGATTAAACAATGGTTTCGAAACATATGGATATCTTCTTTCTCATTGAACACATTTTTCGCACACAAGACCCAACTGAGCGACCACAGCAGCTCCTAATGGTAAATAGCTTGTCTTGTCTCCGAGACGAATAAAATAAACGCGGGGAAAACAAGCACCCTTGAAAGTTGCGACTTAAGCACACGTTCAGCACCTAAATAAACAGAAAGCTACGTATACTGATTGGGCACAGTGTGCTTTAAAGTCCCTTCTGTTACAGAAAACCAATATTTATCGATTGTGCTTCTATATTTAAGCGAATGTTTTCCGAGAAAAAAAGAAGAAACAACACTTCAACCATCGACCCCCTTCCCCAAATAAAAAAAAACACAACACCGAGTCTCCACATCATATACATCAGAGTCCGCCCATCACGTGCTCACGTCAGTCTCGCCAGCCACACACGAGTACCCTCGACCATTGCATTTTCACATTTCAGCCAACTCACTCACTCTTGCATTGAAACCTGCATTGCGCTGGTGACCGCACAACTTGCTAGAGCTGGCAAGCACACCAAACATACCGCTACACTTCGCACCCAGAATTGCGGCATCAAGCTACCCTTTGTTCGCAAGGTACCACCCATAGCTGGCTAAATCATACAAATGTAAGCTGGGAATATACTTCTGATTGCAGGATCATAAGCGGTTTGGGTAATTACTAAATGGGACTTAAATGCTCGAGCTACAAAGGTGCACGATCAATTCAATGATAATGTTAAAAAATGATCAAAATGATCAGCTAATTGGCGGAAATTAATGCATAATCACAAGCAAATATAAAAAGGCCAGTAAAAAAAATCGCATATGAATGTCATTACATCGCATATCTGCAGCTATTTCACACTATGCCAGAACTTATATTGAACTTCTACGGACCTATATTTAAGCGGAAAGTACGGCCATCGTGCAAAAAGATACGAATGTGTTGTCATTGATGGGTACAAATGGGTGTCATCCAGTTCAAGACAGTGTCCACAGATCGGGATGGAACTCGGGTACACGGCAGAGACAACCACAAACACTGTGTGGTGGCACACAAGCTGCATAGCTCATAACACCTAGCATTTGCTCTATGCGTGCTGTGTATGTCAGTTGCTGAGGCGACCTGGTTAAGCTGGTACAAAAATCACAGCTCTGCTCTCTCCGCAGTTCTGGCAAGAGTGTTGTCAGCGAGCTCCCAGCGCACTGCACCAGCGACAACGTTCACTAGCTAGCGTGCATGATAGGCAGTCTTCCCATCGAGTTAGTATTCTACTCTCAACATGAGATGAAAACTGGCAAGTGAGCTATCACCAGCTACCAAAGCATTACTATGCCGACCAACACCTGGGTGCGGCACATTATCCTACATCGCCATCTGCCTATGTGTGCCTGGCTAAGTCTCTGGAGACGGGCGGAAAATAGCTATGTCGTGCCTCCACTCAGCCAGCACAACTACCCGCTTTCCAGGAGCACCAGTCCAAGTCAGATCACGCCTTGGCACACCTTACCACAGAGGAGATACCGCT
This sequence comes from Chirona hameri, assembly GCA_036785665.1. NCBI lineage: Eukaryota > Metazoa > Arthropoda > Thecostraca > Balanomorpha > Balanidae > Chirona > Chirona hameri. The sequence goes on from JAXIVJ010017205.1 coordinate 12,544, forward strand.
GAACGATGCCGCTGCCAGCGCCATCTACGGCTGCGGTTGACGTCACCTGATGGTCGAACGTGACACCAGATGGCGCAAACGATGTGCACTCCACATTCCTCTGATTCTTAGCTCTAAAACTCTAAGGAGGTCGAAGTCGCCATGTCTGAAGTGTCTCGACTTCCCCCCAGGGCCCACCCACCAGACCTCGGCCAGCGTCACCAAACCCCACCCATCAGACCTCACTCGCCGACGGTCCGCTCGGCCGCTTCTGCAGACTCCAGCATCACCAAACCCCCACCCCCATCCGACCTCACTCGCCGACGGTCCGCCCTCAAGCGACCGCGTCTGCAGACTCCAGCGTCACCAAACCCCACCCATCCGACCTCACTCGCCGACGGTCCGCCCTCAAGCGGCCGCTTCTGCAGACTCAGCTTCAGCCAGCTCCCGTATGGCCCTCTCCTTGAGATCCCGGCGCATCGTCTTGCCAGAGGCGTTCTTCGGGATCGCGTCGATGATGTGCACACCGCCCCGCAGCTGGTAGTAGGTGTTGACCTTGCTGTTGACGAAGTCGGCCAGCTCTTCTTCGGTGATGTCAGGGCTGCTGGTGACGACGTAGGCGCGCGGGAGCTCGCCGGCCTCCTCGTCGGGAAGACCGATCACGGCCGCGTCCGCCACGCCGGCATGCTTACGGAGCATGTCCTCCAGCATAGCTGGCGCCACCTGTGGACACGAGAGCAGGTCAACGGGTCAGCCAGTTAGCAGGTCAGCCGGTCAGCAGGCAGCGAGTTATCAGGTCAGCAGGTCAGCAGGTCAGCCGGTCAGCAGGTCAGCGAGTTAGCAGGTCAGCCGGTCAGCGAGTTAGCAGGTCAGCAGGTCAGCAGGTCAGCCGGTCAGCAGGTCAGCGGGTCAGCCGGTCAGTAGGTCAGCGAGTTAGCAGGTCAGCAGGTCAGCAGGTCAGCAGGTCAGCAGGTCAGCAGGTCAGCAGGTCAGCAGGTCAGCAGGTCAGCAGGTCAGCAGGTCAGCAGGTCAGCTGGTCAGCTGGTCAGCTGGTCAGCTGGTCAGCTGGTCAGCTGGTCAGCCGGTCAGCCGGTCAGCCGGTCAGCCGGTCAGCCGGTCAGCCGGTCAGCCGGTCAGCCGGTCAGCAAGTCAGCCGGTCAGCAGGTCAGCAGGTCAGCAGGTCAGCAGATCAGCAGGTCAGCAGGTCAGCAGGTCAGCAGGTCAGCAGGTAAGCAGGTCAGCAGGTCAGCAGGTCAGCAGGTCAGCAGGTCAGCAGGTCAGCAGGTCAGCAGGTCAGCAGGTCAGCAGGTCAGCAGGTCAGCAGGTCAGCAGGTCAGCAGGTCAGCAGGTCAGCAGGTCAGCAGGTCAGCAGGTCAGCAGGTCAGCAGGTCAGCAGGTCAGCAGGTCAGCAGGTCAGCAGGTCAGCAGGTCAGCAGGTCAGCAGGTCAGCAGGTCAGCAGGTCAGCAGGTCAGCAGGTCAGCAGGTCAGCAGATCAGCGAGTTAGCAGGTCAGCCGGTCAGCAGGTCAACGAGTTATCAGGTCAGCAGGTCAGCCGGTCAGCAGGTCAGCAGGTCAGCAGGTCAGCCGGTCAGCAGGTCAGCATGTCAGCCGTTCAGCAGGTCAGCAGGTCAGTGAGTTAGAAGGTCAGCCGGTCAGCAGGTCAACGAGTTATCAGGTCAGCAGGTCAGCAGGTCAGCCGGTCAGCAGGTCAGCAGGTCAGCCGGTCAGCCGGTCAGCAGGTCAGCCGGTCAGCAGGTCAGCGAGTTAGCAGGTCAGCCGGTCAGCAGGTCAGCAGGTCAGCAGGTCAGCCGGTCAGCAGGTCAGCAGGTCAGCGAGTTAGCAGGTTAGCAGGTCAGCCGGTCAGCCGGTCAGCAGGTCAGCAGGTCAGCCGGTCAGCAGGTCAGCAGGTCAGCAGGTCAGCAGGTCAGCAGGTCAGCAGGTCAGCAGATCAGCAGGTCAGCAGGTCAGCAGGTCAGCTGTAGAATGGGTGGAGCTTTTCAAAAAGGGTGGGGAACATGCAGTTTTTTTACGGCTGAAATATCCTGATTAATGTTAGAATGCCTACAAACCTAGCAAACGTTGGCGAGCTAAAACAGAAAGTTGCTGGCACAATAGCTAGCCACACCGATTCTAAATAGGGATTCGCGCTATTCAACTGGACATCCATCGTTACCCGACTCGCGTCCAAATCAAAGTGTCAGGTTCGGAACTTTTACACACAAAAAAAATATGGCACTCCACGTCCATGCCAAGGAAGATGCCTCACCTGGAATCCCTTGTACTTGATGAGCTCCTTGACGCGATCCACGATGAAGATGAAGTCCTCGTCGTCATAGTAACCAACATCGCCGGTGTGAAGCCAGCCATCAGAGTCGATGGTGGCTGCCGTCTCCTCCGGGTTCTTGTAGTAACCAGGCATCACCTGCAGGGATGGCGAACGGGATGCAAACGTGCAGTCACGGTGATTTGGAGATGAGGAAGTGCTCTTTGAGTGAGGTTTCGTTCGTATCATATTCGTTTGAGTAGGGCTTCGGTTTTCTCGCGCTCCTTGCTATTTGACTAGACTAGCGCTGGGATATATGCTTATATCTTTGGCGGACTTATAAGTGGTTAAGATACATGATACGGTGGGTATTGAAAATGACAAGTTATGCCAACTGAAAAGTTCCTCGGTGTGTGATAAACCGTTTTGAAGTGTATGATGTAAATGTGAAAGCTTGATACCAGTTTGCCTTTAAACAAGTGTATTCGTACCTGAGGTCCCCTGACGCACAACTCCCCGCTCTCTCCTCGATCCAGGATCCTGCCATCATCCACGGCGACGACTTTGAGCTCCGTGTTGGGCACCAGCATGCCACAGGAGCCGTGTCTGGAGCCCTTGGACATCGAGCTGAAGCTGATCACTGGCGATGACTCGGTCATGCCATACCCTGTGATAAACAGAGACAGAGGATGATGACACGTGTGAGCAGCACTCAGAGTATGAGCAGCACTCAGAGTGTGAGCAGCACTCAGAGTGTGAGCAGCACTCAGAGTGTGAGCAGCACTCAGAGTGTGACCAGCACTCAGAGTGTGACCAGCACTCAGAGTGTACTTCTGCTCAGTGACCGTATGCACCAGACTTAACATGTAACTGATCACCACGTGTGCAGAGCAGGACTGGGGAGTCGGGGACAGTGCGGTCTTGCTGCTCGGCAAACTCATGCTATTGTAGATCATCACAGAGCATTGCGTTAAGCGACCACTGGAGATCTCACTTAAAATATAATCTTATTTCAGTTGTTTTCCTTGATGTATTAATGCTACCGTCATAGCAACGCCTATTACATTTGTCATAGTGTTGTTTAATTTATGCACCTCTAACTTCTAATCAACAACACCATAAGATCGTAAAATAATTTGGGTCAATGGATCCAGGACCATCGATTAATTTAGCAGCCATGAGCTATTCAAAGAAGGAACAAATTTGACACCGTCCGCAATTGCTGCGCGTGCTGCACAGCGCGCACCAACCTTCGATAAAGGTAAACCTGGCGCCATGCTCGCTGTTAATCTTCTGCATTACTCGCTGGATGAGAGTCGGTCCGAGCGGTGCAGCACCGCAGAAGATCACTTTGAGTGATGCCAGCGTGTCTTCGGTGACGGCCGGGGAGTTGGCCAGGAAGGTGACCAGAGGCGGCACCAGGTGGAGCGCCGTGGGCTGCCGGACCAGAGAGCAGGGGTGTCAATACTAACACTAACCAGAGCCGGCACCAGGTGGAGCGCTGTGGGCTGCAGGACCAGAGAGCAGGGGTGTCAATACTAACACTAACCAGAGGCGGCACCAGGTGGAGCGCCGTGGGCTGCCGGACCAGAGAGCAGGGGTGTCAATACTAACACTAACCAGAGGCGGCACCAGGTGGAGCGCCGTGGGCTGCCGGACCAGAGAGCAGGGGTGTCAATACTAACACTAACCAGAGACGACACCAGGTGGAGCGCCGTGGGCTGCCGGACCAGAGAGCAGGGGTGTCAATACTGACACTAACCAGAGACGACACCAGGTGGAGCGCCGTGGGCTGCCGGACCAGAGAGCAGAGGTGTCAATACTAACACTAACCAGAGGCGGCACCAGGTGGAGCGCCGTGGGCTGCCGGACCAGAGAGCAGGGGTGTCAATGCTAACACTAACCAGAGGCGGCACCAGGTGGAGCGCCGTGGGCTGCCGGACCAGAGAGCAGGGGTGTCAATACTAACACTAACCAGAGACGACACCAGGTGGAGCGCCGTGGGCTGCCGGACCAGAGAGCAGGGGTGTTAATACTAACACTAACCAGAGGCGGCACCAGGTGGAGCGCCGTGGGCTGCCGGACCAGAGAGCAGGGGTGTCAATACTAACACTAACCAGAGACGACACCAGGTGGAGCGCCGTGGGCTGCCGGACCAGAGAGCAGGGGTGCCAATACTGACTAGATGTGGTGATAAGAGCCACGACAGGTGCATACATCTGCTGCTTAATACGGACGATAATGATTATCCTGTCTTCAGAGCGGAAGCAATAAATGAGCAGAGCTTCAAAGACTCCTGGCTGTTGTAAAAGGTCAAAAGTTGTCATAATTGTCACTTAAGTCCTGAGCTACGTCTTGGTAGTGCTCAAGATCTATTTATTTGCCGATAACTCCAAGCGTGATCAACAATTCTACACCGAAGATCACAGTTCTCTACCACTGTTATTAACCGTATTGCAGCAAGTTGTCACACTACTCACTCGGAACTTTTGAAGAGTGTTGAGGAACAGCTCCTGCTCGAAGCGAGGCAGCAGCACCGTCGAGGCGCCAACCAGCAGTGATTTGAACACGTACAGGAACATCCCGAACGTGTGGAAAGTGGGCAGCAAACCGACAAACCGCTCTTCACCTGTAGCACAGAAGTCACAGAGGTCAATAGGCGCCTGTGAACAGCAGGTGAGCGGTTATGCACCAAGTGTTTGGCTAGTGTTAACTCATTGAATTATAGTTGCTATAGTCGTGCTTAAGATTGCGTAACTTTCAGATTCTGTTTACATCCTACAAGCTAAATTTTAATATTGAATCCCTAGATAAGACTCAGTTAATTGATTTAAATAAAGAGTGAACCAAGGCGAATATCAACAGCCTTGTGTAACGTTAACATTATGATCAATAGAGTAGATTCGAAGGTTACAACATCCAGAACCCAATATCCCCAGGTCACAAGCTGATCCGACCGCCCACGAACCACCCCACTGCTCACCCAGCTCCTCCCAGGCGAAGTCCTCTGAGACAGTCTGCAGTAGGTTCGAGCCGAGGCAGTAGTTGGTCTGGATGACGCCCTTCGGCAGACCTGTCGTCCCGCTCGAGAACAGCAGCAGCACCGGGTCCTTCTTCATGTCAATATCCACAGTAGGTGTCACCTCCCGACCCTGGCGCAGCAGCTCGTGGAAGCTGGTGACGCCATCTGGCGGGGCGTCTCCTCCCGTAGTGATCACCTCCCGGATGGCTGGCACCCTGGCGGCGGCCGCGCGAACTGTAGATAGCATCTCAGGGTGCGCCACCACCGCCTTCGCGTCCGATATCTCCAGCTGGCGGACGATATCATCTGGGGGCGGAGACGGCGAGGGAGGGTCGGTTGTGTCGTCCGAGGGCGGAGACGGCGAGGGAGGGTCAGTTGTGTCGTCTGAGGGCGGAGACGGCGAGGGAGGGTCAGTTGTGTCGTCTGAGGGCGGAGACGGCGAGGGAGGGTCAGTTGTGTCGTCTGGGGGCGGAGACGGCGAGGGAGGGTCAGTTGTGTCGTCTGAGGGCGGAGACGGCGAGGGAGGGCCAGTTCACAAAATTCGCATTACCGAGGAACCCCTGGCCCTCTCCTCTCAGCTCCAGGTTAACTCTACTCTCCGTTATCGGTCTTCACGTCAGGACGCTGATCTGGCGCTCCCGCGCGCGAGGACAGAGGCCGGGAAGCGGCGCCTCCTTTTTGTTAGCGTTGTACAGCAGTACAACAGGCTGCCGCTAGAGGTCCGTCTGATGCCACTGAGAGCTTTTAAACGTGCAGTACATGACCTTTTAGTAGTATGATGTGAGTTAGTTTGTCTTTTCGAATGTGTGTATCTCAACGAGTGGCAGACTTCTGTATGCTTGTGTGTGTAATGTGTTTATTGTGTATGCTGTGTGTTGTGTGTGCGTACGTGTTTGTGAGTGTGGGGATTTGTCTCTGCTTTTATTTGATCTGATCTTATTGTGTGCAATGTGCTGAGCGCCATTTTTAACATGTCTTCACTCCCTAATAATGACGCGACACTCGGAATGGCCAGTGCAGCATTGGGGAGTGTTTTAATTGGCAAATTCAAAATACAAATACAAGCTGATTAGTTGACGTTGCTCAATGGAAATTCACACCATCCAAAGTCAACAAACAGAGGCACCTCCAGGAATTCCGGCGATTTTACCACGTACCTAGTCGACAAAACCCAAAGTTGAAACGCTATAAGCGGAGCAATGACCACGCCATAACATTGACTGTCATGGTTTAACCTTGACTCTCATGGCTGCTCAATTCACTGGTGGGTTCCCCAATGCTAAGCCTCTATACCATCGTTATAACGCGGACAGCTGGTTATGGGCCATCACATAACCACGCTCCCGGTAACAAGTGCGGTATATTACGGTGACATGTTGACATATGATGTAGTCGGCCCGCTGGGCCACGTGCCCCATACCAGTACGCGTGACGTCAGCACAGCCACATGTCGACATATGGTGTAGTCGGCCCCGCTCGGGCCACGTGCCCCATACCAGCACCTGTGACGTCAGCAAAGCCAAAATAAGCCACAATGTACCAGGAATTCACCCGCCCGAGGCGCCCGCCCGAGGCGAATGGGCAACACAAATCATATACAACAGGCATGGAATCTCGGGAGGCAGGTGACCGATGTCACGTTCGCTTTCGATGATGTCCTCGAATTGTCGCCGAATAACAGTGGCGTCCAGCCGCCAACAGTGGCTGGCAAAATGGTTTTCAGCCAACCATGGTTTTCAAACCAGTATACATATCAGAAAAGGAGAACATCTAGAAAGTTTCAGCGTATCATGCTCCCCAACAGGCACTATCGCATCATATCTCGGCACCAAACACGAGGACTGACGTCTGATACGTGACGTAATACGCCTCACAGCGCACACCCTCGTCCAGGGGGCTCCGTCACAGGGGGGGGGACGTGTCCCCAATTTTTGGGGGACTTTTAACATTACGCCCATGTGGGCGTTTCATGGAAAGAATCGACTTCAGAATGTCTCTGCCCTGCCCCCCCCCCCCCCCCCATTTTCGGGGCGTGGCAGAGCTCTTGCCCTCGCCGCCGCGTATCGCGCCGGCCCGTCTGCCCCGCTGCCCCTGTGTACCGGAGCGTCGGAAGTCGGTGCACCACATTTGACCGAACATCACGCCACGTCCAACCAAAGTCGTCACGATGAGTCAGCAAATAACATCGTCATCGCATCCACCGAGTGCAGTGATGTTCTGCGTGGTTGAGATAGACGGCCGAGATAACTCCGCATGGCAGGGTGTGGTGATGTACGCTGCGAATGGTCAAGTGCAGGCATTATGTGAATCATGGTATCAGTTGCACAACGGGTTGGTGGTAAGTATTGTTACAGATATCCAAGGGCGTCACCATAGGAGGGACACCGTCCCCCCAGTCGTCTGCTGGGGGGATTGCCCCCCCCCCCCCCCCCCCCCTCCGTTTTGGAGACATAAATCCATACTTTGTTCATAAATATTGCAGGTTTCAATATCATAAAAGCATTTGGAGAGAAAAAATATCAGTGCATTGGAAGAATTAAAGGGATCAGGGTGATATTTTTACTTTTCTTGAGGGAAGTTGACAGGAATTTAAATTAAATTTCGGTAGCAGAAAAACGGTCAACAAACACGAAAAACGGTCAAAGACGGTCAGAAAAACGGTCCTACGCGTTCAAGGAAATAGTTCACCTTCAACATGGGGTTTTGAACTGAAATAGCAGTTTTGTAGCCCGTGTTGAGAAATCTCTATCTGCAACTTTTCTTGGCTGAAAAGACTCTCCAGCCGAAGATATTTGACTTTTTGGCGAAGGAATTCGGCGCATATATGATATACCGTACCGTCTGAAAGTGCCAGCACTGCATGGAGCATGCGCAGACCAATAACGCACACCATACAATTAATGATTTACGACCTTCTGTACTGAATTGGCGCGATGTAGGACCATTTTTGAAAATAAAAAAAGAAACTGTATTCAAAAATATAATAACATCGTGTTCTGATCAAATTTCCGAAGGTGAACTATTTCCTTTAATGTGCCCTATTTGTTGTGTAGGCACACTTTGTGCTTGCTGAAAGGAAATACCGGCGGATAGTTTTACGACATGAACGTTTTGTGTGCAAGTTTTCAGTCACTTCGAACGAATAGCTGCAAAGAAATAAGCTTCTGAAAGCCATGGCTACGGTCGGGCCGCTCATACGTAGATTTGCCCCACTAGTTGACGGAAGACCTCGCTCCGCTCGGTAATCAAACTGTTTATGCCGGGTCCTGACCTAGGAAATATATCCATTCAAAAGCTGCGGACTACATTTATAAAGTAAAATATGCAAGCCATTTCGTTCAAGTTCTGCCCAAATGCGTTCAAAGTTTGCAAACCGAGGTAGTTTTCGGAAAACTACTTCATCCATTACTCCAAGTACATGAGCTACTTCATCCGCATCCGTTTCGGCCAGCCGTCCACAAACGACTACCCCGCACAATGAGCCGGCGGCAGTCACCGGTTCCGGGGCGATCCGTCCTCCTGTACAGTTACGGACACCCCCGGTCGGCCAGCATGCAAAACTGTGAGATGCGCTGAGCTTATGAAGAAGATAGAAAACACACGCCAGTGACGTTGCCTTGTACCCCACCACCAACCTCCTAAATATCTATAAAAACCCTGACCCTGACCCCTATGACCACCGAGCCAGTGTCTCCCGAAAATACAAAAAGCCAGTGCAGTGGCAGCCGGGTGGCGCATATAAATTCTGATATTCACGGCATATTAATAATAATTAGAATTGCAGTATATTGTAATCATGGATCGACACAAAATTTGCCTACGATAGTGCGACCCTTCATCCCCACTAACATGCCAAATTTCGTGTTTTTGACTGCAAGGTGCGCGGAGTTATTAAGCAATCGGATGACATCCGAACGGACAGACGGACAGGTGGATGCCACTTCTTATAATTAGTATGAAATAGCTTTCTGTGTAACACGAATAACTAGGATATGTATCCCAAACAGCGATGAGCGAATCGCCTGACAGTGCCTATCGAGTATAGAGTCGTTTGAACAATCTACCATGAAGATTTCCGAAGAAGTTGTTTTTCATCTATCACCTGTTATAGTTATAAAGATAACAAATAAAGCTGGTAGATACAACTAAAAATTGCGTTCCTAAGTAACAATTATAAGGAAAAAACGAATTTTCTTTCACCTTGTCGCGCACCGTACTGATGGTTTATTCGGCACTTTGTACTCCCCCCCCCCCCCCCATTAAAAAAAAATCCGTGGCGACGCCCCTGCAGATATCCGATAGTGGTGACGGTATGGTCCTATGTTGACGGTATGGTCCCTGCAGATATCCGATAGTGGTGACGGTATGGTCCTATGGTGACGGTATGGCCCCTGCAGATATCCGATAGTGGTGACGGTATGGTCCCTGCAGATATCCGATAGTGGTGACGGTATGGTCCTATGGTGACGGTATGGCCCCTGCAGATATCCGACAGTGGTGACGGTATGGTCCCTGCAGATATCCGATAGTGGTGACGGTATGGTCCTATGTTCAAGAGTTAACCTCTGCTACAGGTAAACACTGATCGCACCCTGCTCCCTGCGGTGAGTGACTCTCCATCCAGATTAGGACGGTTCGGCAATTATTGAGCAAGGCCTCATTAGTCGAACGAATACCATTTGAACTTCAACTTTTCTGCACGCAATACCAAAAGATAAAGAATACAAATAAAATGAAAATTCACGCCATCCTCGGACCAGGTATATTTCGACGATTTTATTTTCACCGACCTCAGCGATTTATTAGATCTGCGTCATGTGCCGGTTTCATTGCGAAACAACTCCGTCGCCAACGACCTTATCATGACCTTGTGATAACCCTACCGTTAGGTTTATCACAACATCACATAAGATATCTAGGGCATTGCTGAGCAGAAGCAGCGCTCTGCCCTGCCAATCATTGCGACTAGGATGGATGTCTCCTTATCCTATCCCGTTCGTAAACATACACACACTCCGCTCGTACGGCTGAGGCAAGAAAGAGCACGTGTCCCGTGGACTTTGCTCTCGTTCTGCCTGACCGCAGGGGAGGGCACGTCACCTCTGCCCCCCGGGGGCGGCGCCTCGATCCCACCAGCGGGTCTCCGCCGACTCCACAAACCGGGTCAGCTCCGCCGTGTGACGCAAGTCATTCGGTTCCCCGCCCCGGAGGGGGGTGGTGCCCCTCCCCACCCGCGGCGGCATATGGCTATAAGCCGGACTACAGGGTGGGCGAGAACCCCTCCCTCCTTCCTTCCCTCCCTCCCTCCCTCCCTCCCTCCCTCCCTCCCTTCCTCCCTCCCCTTCCCTTCCCTTCCCTTCCCTTCCCTTCCCTTCCCTTCCCTTCCCTTCCCTTCCCTTCCCTCCCCTCCCCTCCCCTCCCCTCCCCTCCCCTCCCCTCCCCTCCCCTCCCCTCCCCTCCCCTCCCCTCCCCTCCCAAAGAAAAAAAACTATTAAAAAGATCCGCCGTGGGAGCGCCGATAAGGCAGTGGCGCCGCCCAGTCCTGTCCGTTCCACCGCGCCACGCGGACCGAAACGTGATAGGCGCCAGTGAATGGAGACTGAAAGACGCATAAAAACGGACAACAAAAACACGCTGCCTATCCCGGGAGATCGCTGAGAAGAGAGAGCCAGCTACCAGCGGGCCGGGCGCCCATCAGGCCCATCAGAGCCGACACAGCGACACGGGCGGGTGAAAGCTGGGTCCGAACATCGCTGTCCACTGCACCGGCGAATGCCGGGCCGACGGAGGCCGGGAGGGCATCCTGCCAACGTCCACAGCGTCCACTGTGAACGTGGCCACTCCCTACGTCAGCAGCGGACGATGTTTGAGCCCTCAGCCGACTGCCAGCACGTGGCTAAGAATCCTCCTCCCTCCCCTCCCTCTCCTGCCCTTCCCAACGACTGAACCACGCTGCCCCAACTGCGCCACGATGACTTAAATAACCCACCGACTCATTCCTCCGCCAAAGTTTTTTTTGCCGACTGAGAAAAAATCGCGATAGACGCGGCGACCATGACAAAAGAGAAACAGAAATAGGCCGTTCTCCGTACAGCTCGCGGCTGACTTTTTATCGAGTCACAAAAAGTATATCTTACAACACCGCGTCGCGGATAGGTGTCAACGTTCGGGAGGGGGGGAGGAATTCCGCCGTTTCGAGTCGAGGTCACATCGCAGGTGTAGCACCGGTATATTGTAGAGTAGGGATGATAGGCGCTGGAGGACAGATCGGGGGGAGGCTGGAATGGGGAGGACTGGAGGGATTATAGAACTGAGCTGGAATGGGGAGGTCTGGAGGGATTATAGAACAGAGCTGGTGGTGAGACGTACCCAACGGGAGTTCCTGGTGAGACTAGAGACTGGAGGACTGGAGGTAAGACTGCCTGGTGAGACAGGAGACTGGAGGACTGGAGGGATTATAGAACTGAGCTGGTGGTGACGTACCCGACGGGAGTTCGCGAAGAAATCTGGATTTCCCGACAGCCTACCGGTTTCTCTCTAATCGTGCTGTTTGAAGGTCATTTTATACTAAATATACACATATACCACCTAAATATACACCACCTATAAATGTACCTATATCGAGTCAGAAAACTTACACTGGCTTGTACAAAATCACCACAGCTGGCCCAAGAATTACTTGTAAACTTGTATGTATTATTCGTACAAGCAGGCGTTCAGATACGCCTGCTTGTAATTACGAGTTGCGTCATGTGTGAATCATATTTGAATATTCTCCAGTCATGGAAACGTTGCTAGTGACCTAGTAACAGCCGCACATCTGGCTGTCAATCAGTGCACAATCACAGTGCACGACGAATGGCTAATGAGGTAATAAGCCGGCCTTGTAATGCTAGACGCCGTGTGTGAGTGTCAAACTGCTGATGAGAATTGGGGCGTGTCAAAACAGAACTCACCAGGACTTCCGTAATAGAAGTTCTCTCACATATCGGATATCAACATTTCAGAAGCGCCGCTGCGTGAGTTGTCCGCCAACCATGACCTAGATAACTTATTCGCAACCGGGAGGACTATTCCAAGATATAAATAAATTAAGTGGGAAAACGGTTTTAGCTGAAATCACTCAAATGCTTAACGATGCATCAGCAAGCAGCCAGTTGGGATTCAAGTGACAGCTGTCATGTTTTGGACACCCAGACCAAACAGACAAATCACCAAATCACCCATCAGCATCTGCCCATGCAGCCAGGGCCGGCGCCACAGGAGGGGGGGGGGGGGGGGGGGGGCAGGAGGGGCAGCTGCCCCTCCAACCGCCAGCTGGGCCCTTTTCGGCAAGCCTGGCGGGCGGACGAGCTGAATGTTCTCTCAGACTGTCTCGGGGCGCGATGAAACAGCGCAAGCTCAACTCAGTGGCAGTCTGCCAAGTGCCATTTCCATCAGGAGACGCGCATGGTTCCTCATCGGGATATGGCGCGCGAATATGCGTCCCTGAACGGTGCCCGTCGTTCCACCTTCGGGACGTTTTGATGTCATCTGAGATCAGGTACATAGCCAAGGTGGGCGGGGGCGGTGGGTGCGCACACGCACCCCCAATATAATATATATATATATATATATATATATATATATATATATATATATATATATATATATATATATATATATATATATATATATATATATATATATATATATATATATATATATATATATATATATATATATATATATATATATATATATATATATATATATATATATATATATATATATATATATATATATATATATATATATATATATATATATATATATATATATATATATATATATATATATATATATATATATATATATATATATATATATATATATATATATATATATATATATATATATATATATACAGCCAGACAGCCAGACAGCCAGACAGCCAGACAGCCAGACAGCCAGACAGCCAGACAGCCAGACAGCCAGACAGCCAGACAGCCAGACAGCCAGACAGCCAGACAGCCAGACAGCCAGACAGCCAGACAGCCAGACAGCCAGACAGCCAGACAGCCAGACAGCCAGACAGCCAGACAGCCAGACAGCCAGACAGCCAGACAGCCAGACAGCCAGACAGCCAGACAGCCAGACAGCCAGACAGCCAGACAGCCAGACAGCCAGACAGCCAGACAGCCAGACAGCCAGACAGCCAGCCAGACAGCCAGACAGCCAGACAGCCAGACAGCCAGCCAGCCAGCCAGCCAGCCAGCCAGCCAGCCAGCCAGCCAGCCAGCCAGCCAGCCAGCCAGCCAGCCAGCCAGCCAGCCAGCCAGCCAGCCAGCCAGCCAGCCAGCCAGCCAGCCAGCCAGCCAGCCAGCCAGCCAGCCAGCCAGCCAGCCAGCCAGCCAGCCAGCCAGCCAGCCAGCCAGCCAGCCAGCCAGCCAGCCAGCCAGCCAGCCAGCCAGCCAGCCAGCCAGCCAGCCAGCCAGCCAGCCAGCCAGCCAGCCAGCCAGCCAGCCAGCCAGCCAGCCAGCCAGCCAGCCAGCCAGCCAGCCAGCCAGCCAGCCAGCCAGCCAGCCAGCCAGCCAGATAGACAGACAGACAGACAGACAGGTAGATAGACAGACAGACAGACAGACAGACAGACAGACAGACAGACAGACAGACAGACAGACAGACAGACAGACAGACAGACAGACAGACAGACAGACAGGACAGACAGACAGACAGACAGACAGACAGACAGACAGACAGACAGACAGACAGACAGACAGACAGACAGACAGACAGACAGACAGACAGACAGACAGACAGACAGACAGACAGACAGACAGACAGACAGACAGACAGACAGACAGACAGACAGACAGACAGACAGACAGACAGACAGACAGACAGACAGACAGACAGACAGACAGACAGACAGACAGACAGACAGACAGACAGACAGACAGA